>PVJN01029703.1:5827-26305 GCA_004026805.1 Lasiurus borealis
TGACTGAAAACTTCCCACATCTGGTAAAAGAAATAGACTTACAAGTCCAGGAAGCACACAGAACCCCATATAAAAGGAATCCAAAGAGGACCACACCAAGACACATCATAATTAAAATACCAAGAGCAAAAGACAAAGAGAGAATATTAAAAGCAGCAAGAGAAAAACAGTTCATTACCTACAAGGGAGCACCCATACGTCTATCAGCTGATTTCTCAACAGAAACGATGCAGGCCAGATGGAAGTGGCAAGAAATATTCAACGTGATGAATAGCAAGAACCTACAACCAAGAATACTCTATCTAGCAAAGCTAACATTCAGAATTGAAGGGCAGATAAAGAGCTTCACAGATAAGAAAAAGCTAAAGGAGTTCATCAAATCCAAACCAGTATTATATGAAATGCTGAAGGGTACTCTTTTAGAAGAGGAAGAAGAAAAAGGTAAAAGCCAAAAAATTATGAACAACAAATACATATCTATCAACAAGTGTATCTAAAAAGTAAGTGAATTAAAAATTTGATCAACAGAATAAACTGGTGAATATACTAGAATCAGGAGCACAGAAAGGGAGTGGACTGATAATTCTCAGGGGGAAAGGGGTGAGGGGGGTACAGGGAGAGACTGGACAAAAATCATACACCTATGGATGAGATCAATGGGAGGGAGCTAAGGGCAGAGGGAGGGGTGGGAGCTGGGTGGAGGGGTGCTATGGAGGGGAAAAAAGAGAAACAAATGTAATAATCTGAATAATAAAGATTTAATTAAAAAAAAAAGGAATAAACTGTGTTTCCACACTCACAACTATAAACCTACATTTGGCCCACTCTATATTTACAGATCAAATATATCTTGTTTTTTTTTCTCTTAACATATGACTATCTCATGCTTAATTTTAGGATTACTAAAACCTACTATTAGATTCCCTCTGCAGTTTTTATTTAGAAATCTATTCTCGGAATGAAACTTCATATTTATTAATTTTTTTCAAAATTATGATTCAAATTTCAATTTTAATCCTGATTCTTAGGATTTGTGAGCATTATTAAATACCATGCTTTCTATATCATCACTCAACTTATTGATAATATACAATAGTAATCATGTCACTGAAAATTCAGTTCATATGTGTTGGACACACTACAAAGTATAACCATGATTTTTTAGTTGAGTTTTATTCTTTAAATGCTTATTTCTTGTTTCCAGAATTGGTGTTTAAATGTGCTATGCTACAATGTGTTATTCTCTGAAAATTAGCTGCAAAATTATTTTAGCATGAAATTTCACTAAAAATTTACCTTTTTCAGGGCATACTTTGGATCTTCAGGAAGAACCATTATTATCCTGCCATCAGGATATTCAGCCAAAATCCTTTCTTTTTTCCAGCCCTAGATTAAAACAAAAGAAAAATAAGTTACATGTACATTTCATTCAAATTCATATACAAGAAGAAAAAAATACCAATGTTTCTAAAAATTACAAACATGAAAAAATTATATGCTTATTAATGTTTAACTATGACAAGATAAATGAGCAATTTTGTTAAGCAAACAAAAGGTACAATGCAAGCTAACATCTTTATACTACTCACACAGAGATACCACAAGCCTATTTCTAATTTATCATTTCCCATTTAATTAATTTTGAAAATCACACACCAAAAGCAAGCCCCTTAAAAGTCAATGATTCCCAGGACCTAAAAGACAACTCTCCTAGTTTCTTGATAAAGAAATAAACTTTTAAATTTCTTTGGAACATGGTTACCTCCACAAACACACACTCATGGTTTTATGTCTAGCATGCCAAAGACCTCCAGGAGGTTTTAAATGAACTGATTTGCATGCAGTAGCCCAACATGTAAAGAATAAGTGTTTATTCTTATTGGTCACAACTATCAAAGTCACAAGAAGGAGACTGTAAAAATATAACTACCTTCTAAGAATCTAATAGGGAAGGAGAGGCTACGTTGTGTGTATCTGAAGTTAAACATACTCAAAAAAAGAGAGGTAATAAACTCTTCTTCAGATCCACACTCGTGGTGATTAATGAGCAGAACCTGCATGAAAAACAAAACAAAACAAAAGCCACTTAAATCTATTAAGATGGGACTGAACCAGAGGTTAAAACTAGGAGCTTTCAATAATAAGCACAGAAGGAATGAGCTTAACTGGTTGTTCCAGTTGTCTTACCCAACCAACTTCACCTGAAAAAGCCTTTCAAGAAGCAATATCTACTTCTGAAGCATTAAAAGGCTCCTTCTTAAATAGTTTCTAATAAGTCAGATAAAATGCATTTCCTCAAATGGTGTCAATGAGGCAGATAAGTATAATGAAGGAATAAGGGGTGCACCATCACTCTCTCCCCAACCCCAAACCAAAGAGGATGAAGAAAAGGAAATATATTAGTCAACCAAAGATGGGTTCTATGAGAATCAATTTCTACTATAACTATATAATTTAAATAATATTTTAATCTTTTGAAAATGGATCTTTGGCCATTTTTAACTATCATAGACATTTACCATGTCTAAAGGAAAAATTTTACCAAGGAAAAGCTACTTATTTTCTAAAGAATGTTTAATTAAAAATTTAAAAGTAAAACTCACTGTTCTCATTTATTCTGTTTTTAAGTAGAACAAACCTTTATTTCAGGTCCCTGAACACTGTCTACGTAAAATGAATTAAAGCCAGAGTACCTAAAAGACTTCTTTTCCATGTGCTTCCCTCCAAGAAACAAACACAACAGATAATTGGCATTAAAAATTTAGATGTTTTGTCAAACACTTAAGAGTGCTTAATATTCACCCTAGCTGGTTTGGCTCAGAGAATAGAGCATCAGCCTGTGGACTGAAGTGTCCCGGGTTCCATTTGGTCATGGGCATATTCCCAGTTTGCAGGCTTAAGCCCCAGTAGGGAGCGTGCAGAAGGCAGCTGTTCAATGATTCTCTTTCATCTTTGATGTTTCTATCTCTCTCTCCCTCTCCCTACCTCTCTGAAATCAATAAAAATGGTTCTTTTTAAAGTGCTTAATATTCAATTGTATCTTAACAAAAAAGAAAAAGACTGCTTAATGCTAAAGCACAATAGTAGATATCCCAATATAAATGGTAATAATACAAACTATACTCCAGAATTATGAGCATAACAGAACATCTTTAATATAGATACGTTTTTGTTCTCTCTCCATACACTAATATATATATATATATATATATATATATATATATATATGCTACAATGTTTTAGAGGAGTTACTATCTTAGACTTTGTTTACTTACATTTGAAAAAAGCAAAAGATAAGAATAATGACCTTGATGTTAGCAGCAAAGGATGGCCAACTGCTAAACTCAATTCCTTCTCTTGAATTTATTTCAAAATAAATAACCCATAGCTCTGTCCCATCAAGGGAGAAGGGGGAGAAGGAGGGAAACTGGGACAGAAATTAATTTTCCCAAAATTGCCACACTGTTTTACAGTTTACAAGATCTAGAATTTATTTAGAAGGTAATGACTCCACCTTGCTCCATAAACCAATTTCCCTTGGTACTGTGGAAAACAGAGTACATACTTCCTGATTTATTTAATGTTCCTCTCAGAAATTAAGAAATTCCCCTAAGTTGAAGAATTAAGCCTTTTAAACCTAATTTCTTATAATTTTAGGGAACTGATGGCAAGAATCAAATAATGTAAATTGAGAACTCATTTAAATTAACTCCTATCAGATTCATGTGTGCAAAATAAACAAATTTTTTACCTCAGAAATATTCTATAATTTAGCTTCCCAATATAACTGTGTTTTTTTCAAATTATAAGGATAATATAGTCAAAATGGAAAAATACAAATTTAAATGCCAATATAAAAGCTATAAATATTCTATGTGCACACACCTTACATTTTATTTAGTTGAGTGGTAGGAAGAGGGAGGTGCAGAAAAGGCAGATGAAATAAGGAATAAAAAGGATCACCACAGTATGGAGCCATAAAAAAGAAAACCCCATATATCTTGGGTAGAAGTAACTGGATAAATGAAACAATGAATAAAAACCTCTCAACCAAAGATAAGAATACAAATTTAACTAAAATCAAGAAAAATCTTTAAATAATTCAACATCTGGCACATATATATATAAAGTTTACATGAAATGAATTGGTGAACTCAGTTCAGATATCCTGGAGGTCTTATTAATGTGAAGGTAACATGTATAGAACAGAAATGGATTCCATTTCAGGTAAATTCCATTTCAGATACAGGTAAACAGCAATTACATTAAATTACTATTTTCATAAAATATATAAAATGGTTCAATATTATTGAAAACTTTGCTATTTACAGAAACAAATATTTAATGATACCCATTTTACCTCAAGTGTACATACATTAAAAAATATATACCAAAACATTTACTTTGTGTGATCTTTTTTAATATATTACAAAATCTGAGTCTTAATTTTCTTTTTTAATTTGATAAAGAAAACCTTTCATAATAGCAAAAAATAAAGAAGGCAAAGGAAATCCCCAACCCACCTATTTGGTATAATATATATCACTATCAATCCTCAAGTAAAAATTATGTCAAACCATATAACATTAAAGAGACTGATCAATAGCTAATAATTATTGAAATCAAAAGAAACCTGAAAAAGTACTCAAGTTGAGTAGCATTACTTTTTAGAACAAATACATTAACTACCTTAAAAATACAACTTAAATTAAAAATCCCACAACACAAACCAGACAAATTAGATGGTTTTTATGTTTGGCTCTGTATACAGTATCATTTCCAAAAAAATGGAAAATTTTCAATGACTTAAATTTGGCTGTTCATCTCTTTAAAATCTGTTTTAGAAGGCATGAATTCCACTTACCACATATTTTACAGCACTTATAAACTGGTTGTGGAAGAGCAGATGCTGTGTTTCATCTTCAGGATTTGAAGCTGTGTAAAGCATGCCACAAACATTACAGGAAACTGCTCCAAATCTCTTTTGTCCTGCATCCTATTTATAAAAACAAACAAAAGAGTTTTGTCCTTCCAAAAGAGTAATTCTAGAACATTAGCCTCTAAAGCTATAGTGTGGACATAAAATGAGAAGTATTTAATCTCTAATAAACTTGAGACCTGGTGCACGAACTTTGTGCAGGAAGAGGGGGGGGGCCCTCAGCCCAGCCTGCACCCTCTCTAATCTGGGATCCCTCGGGGAGTATCTGATTGCCTCTCACAATCCAGGAATGCTGGCTCCTAACTGCTTGCCTACCTGCCTGCCTGATCAGCCCTAATCCCTCTGCCTGCCTACCTGATCACCCCTAACCACCTCTGCTTGCCTGCTTGATTGTCCCTAACTGCTCCTCTGCGGACCTGATTGCCCCTAACCACCTTCGCCTCACCCCGCATGCAGGATCCAGGATTCCTTCCTCCAGCCAGTCACAGGCACCCAGGACCCAGGCCAGCTTTGGCCACAGCCGCAGGAAACCGTGGGCGGGGGGCTATGCCTGGGCCGCAGCCACAGGCGCGGGCTCCCAGGATCATGGGGCAGGCGACTTATCCCTCTCCCAGGCTGCAGCCACAGGTGCTGGTGCCCAGAATCCTGAGGCAGGCGGCTTGTCCCTCTCCTGGGCCGCAGCCTGGGTGGTCCCATTCCTCTCTTGTAAGCTCATTTGTGCCTGGCTGGTCCCCATTCCTCTCTCCCCATTGTTGAGTGTCTGAGCCATTACTGCGTGATGGTATGAGGGTGTGGTGACCATTTGCATATTAGCTCTTTATTATATAGGAGGATAATACACAATGATGTTTACAAAACTAAAGATGTAATCTGAAATGCGTGCAATTTTTCGAGAGCCGTTCCATTTAGTAATTTCATCACTCACTCCACAGTATTTAATAACAAATGAAAGGAACTGCAAAATATCTTTAACACTAAAATCTTGTTCCTAAAGCACCAAGTAGCAAAATACTCTACAAATCAGAATATATATTTTTATCTGGAATACTTATACTGCTAAAGTTTAGAGAACATAGTGTTTTAAACTTTTTTTAATACCTTCTCTGTTCTCTTTAATGGTTTTATTCTGGTTTGTAGATATTAAGAGTACTTTGATGTCACCTGAAACTCTTAAGGTAAAATTAATTTTTTTCTATTATCTATTACATAAGTACCAAAGACTGACTATAATCAACTATGGTCCAGTAAATCATGCACGTAGAATAGTAATTATTTACCAAATGTTTTCTATTCTTGGTCTTATTCAACAAGAAAATTTCAGCAATAAGATCTAACTTTAAGAATAAAATGAGGGAGGAGAATCCAAGATGGTGGCATAGGTAAACACCTACAATGCTGCCTCGCACAACAATTTCAAAACTACAACTAAAAGACAAAACGGATATTATCCAGAACCACAGGAAAGCTGGATGACTGGACATTCTACAACTAGAAGGAAAGAGAGGGACTCACAGAGACCCAGAGGAGCTGCAAAAAGCTGAGGTACGGAGATGCAAGCAGAGAGAGCGGGTGCCAGAGTACCTGGCTGGCTTTCTCAGGCGGGAGAGAGACGAAGATTCTCAACAGCATTGAACCCCTTATTCTACAACACTAAACCCCAGATCCAGCCGAACTCATACGGGGGGGAGTTTGGACT
Source organism: Lasiurus borealis (assembly GCA_004026805.1). NCBI lineage: Eukaryota > Metazoa > Chordata > Mammalia > Chiroptera > Vespertilionidae > Lasiurus > Lasiurus borealis. The sequence goes on from PVJN01029703.1 coordinate 12,463, forward strand.
GTGAAAAGGGAGAGGTGCACAGAAATTTAGGGGAGTCGAAAAAGATCAGAAGTCTGGTGGCACACACAGCACTCCGCACAGAGGACTGACTGCTGGCTGATTGTGCTGCTGGCTTTCACGAGTGGGCGGGAGACAGACCCTCCGAATTGCATCACTTCTAACTCCACTAAACCCCGGTTTCGGGCAAAACTCTGGGGATGCAGATTCATATGGTCCCGGAGTGCAGGGGAGCCGGAAAGGCAGCAGTCTAGAGCAGTGGTTCTCAACCTTTCTAATGCCGCGACCCTTTAATACAGTTCCTCATGTTGTGGTGACCACCAACCATACTTCATAACTGTAATTTTGCTATTGTTATGAATTATACTGTAAATACCTGTGTTTTCCGATGGTCTTAGGCGACCCCTGTGAAAGTGTCGTTCGACCCCCCAAAGGGGTCTCGACCCACAGGTTGAGTACCACTGGTTTAGAGGCACTGTGAGAGCATGCGCGCGTGCAGGGACCGCTCCAGCGATTACCCAGTCACTTGAGACTCAGGGGCCGTGGAGGGCGGGCCCGACTGGAAGACAAGACAGTCCCTTAAGCCCTGAGACTCCACCCATCCCAAGCTCAAGAGAGGCTTCTGAAGTTTTGCAAGTCTGGTATCATAAGGCTGAATCCAACACAGAAGTTCTCCCGGCATAGTGAAAATGCCAAGACAAGGGAAGGGAACACAAACAAAAGATTTGGAGGAAAACAAACGAGTGGATATAGAGTTCAAAACCACGCTTATAAGGTTTTTCAAGAATATCCTAGAAAAGTTGGATAAAGTTTGTGAGACCCAAGAGGAAAAAAAAACAATTTGAGATGAAAAAGAACCAACTAGAGATGGAAAAGGACCAACTAGAAATTAAACATACACTGACTGAAATAAAAAATATTATACAGAGACCTAACAGCAGACTAGAGAAAAACAAGAATCAAGTAAAAAATTTGAAATATAAAGAATCAGAAAACACTCAACTGGAAAAGCAAGAAGAGAAAAGAATACAAAAATGTGAAGATAATGTAAGGAGCCTCTGGGACAGTTTCAAGTGTACCAACATCAGAATTGTGGGGGTGCCAGAAGAAGAGAGAGAGCAAGATACAGAAAACCTACTTAAAGAAATAATGACTGAGCAGACACCAGTTTGGCTCAGTGGATAGAGTGTCAGCCTGCAAACTGAAAGGTCCCAGGTTTGATTCCGGTCGGGGGCAGGTACCTTGCTTAAGGGCACAACTCCAGTAGGAGGCGTGCAGGAGGCGGCTGATCGATGTCTCTCTCTCACAGATGTTTCTGACTTTCTATCCCTTTCCCTTCCTCTCTGTACAAAAATCAATAAAATATATTAAAAAAAGAAAGAATGAATGAATAAAAACTTCCCATATCTGGTGAAACAAATAGACTTCAAGTCCAAGAAGTACACAGAACCCCATATAAAAGGAATCCAAAGAGGACCACACCAAGACACATCATAATTAAAATACCAAGAGCAAAAGACAAAGAGAGAATATTAAAAGTAGTAAGAGAAAAACAGTTCATTGCCTACAAGGGAACACCCATACGACTCTCAGCTGATTTCTCAACAGAAACAATGCAGGCCAGACGGGAGTGACAAGAAATATTCAACGTGATGAATAGCAAGAACCTACAACCAAGAATATTCTATCCAGCAAAGCTATCATTCAGAACTGAAGGGCAGATAAAGAGCTTCACAGATAAGAAAAAAACTAAAGGTGTTCATCACTGCCAAACCAGTATTATATGAAATGCTGAAAGGTACTCTTTAAGAAGAGGAAGAAGAAAAAGGTAGAGATAAAAATTATGAGCAACAAATACATATCTATCAACAAGTGAATCTAAAAATCAAATGAATTGTGGTACATCTACACAATGGAAGTCTATGCTGCCATTAAAAAGAAGGAATTCTTACCATTTGCAGCAACCTTGATGGAACTGGAGAGCCTTATGCTTAGTGAAATAAGCCAGTCAATGAAGGAGAAGCACCACATGATCTCACTCATTTGTGGATAATAAAGAACATTGTAAACTGATGAGCAAAAGGATAGATACAGAGGCAGTAAAACCTCAAATAGACTGTCAAATTATAGCAGGAAGATTAAGGAGAGGTGGGGTAGATAAGAGATCAATCAAAGGACTTGTATGCATGCATATAAGCATAACCAATGAACATAGACACTGGGGGGTTGGGGTATGCCTGGGAGGGAGAGGGGGCAATGGGGAGATATGTATATATGTAACACAATAAAAAATAATAATAAAATAAAAATAAGAATAAAAAATCTGGTGAAGAGACTAAATGGGTAAATATAATAGAATCAAGGGCATAGAAAGGGAGTGGACTGACAATTCTCAGGCGAAAAGGGTGTGGGGGTTCCAGGGAGACTGGACAAAAATCATATACCTATGAATGAGGACAGTAGGAGGGGAAGTTAAGGGCAAAGGGAAGGGTGAGAGCCAGATGGAGGGAGCTATGGGGGGAAAAAAGAGGAACAATTGTAATAATCTGAACAATAAAGATTAAATAAATAAATAAAAGGTAAAAGATGGGCAAAGGATCTGAATAGACATTTCTCCAAAGAGGATATACAGATTGCCAATAGATAAAGAAATGTTCAACCTCACCAATCATCAGAGAGATGCAAATTAAAACTACAATGAGTTATCACCTCATTTCCTGCCACAATGGCTACTACCATCAACAAATTAACAAAAAAGTGCTGGCGAGGATGTGGAGAAAAGGGAACCCTAGTATGTACACTGCTGGTAGGAATGCAGATTGGCACAGCTACTATAGAAATCATTATGGAGCTTCCTCAAAAAATTAAAAATGGATCTCCCATTTGACCTAACAATCTCACTTCTGGGAAAATATCCTAAGAATACCAAACACCAATCAGAAAGAATATATGCACCCCTAGGTTGATAATAGTGTTATTTACAATAGCTAAGATGTAAAAAATTCCCAAGTGCCCATCAATGGATGAATGGATAAAAAAGCTATGGTACATTTATACAATAGAATACTATGCAACTATAAAAAAAGGATCTCTGCCGAAACTGGTTTGGGTCAGTGGATAGAGCGTTGGCCTGCGGACTGAAAGGTCCCAGGTTCGATTCCCGTCAAGGGCATGTATGTACCTTGGTTGCGGGTACATTCCCATTGGGGGTTGTGCAGGAGGCAGCTGATCAGTGTTTCTCTCTCATCAATGTTTCTGACTCTCTCTCTCTCTCACCTTCTCTCTGTAAAATATCAATAAAATATATTAAAAAAAAAAAAAAGGATCTCTTACCCTTTGAGACAGCATGGGTGGACCTGGAGACTACTATGCTAAGGGAAATAGGCCAGTTAAAGAAAGAAAAGTATCACATGATCTCACTTTTAAATGGAATCTAAAGAACAAAAAAAACTGATGAAAAAAATAGGTCCAGAGATATGAATGCATGGAACACCTTAATTATGGTGAGTGTGTGGGGGAAGGGGACAGAAGGAAATTAACCAAAGAATATATATGCCTATATGCATAACCCTTGGACATAAACAATATCATGGGGAAGGACTGGGGTAGAATAGTTCGGTGGAGGGGTAAAAAAGAGAGAAAATGGGAGACATCTGTAATACTGTCAACGATAAAGTTTAAAAGAAAAGAATGCAAAAGCAAACAGGTGATTATTAATTTAACAAAACATATCCTGAATATTATAATTTCATCACATATTAGATATTTAAAAAACATATTAGTGCTATTATTTTGCATTCCTTTTTTTTTTTTGGTAACCAACTTTTTTTAAATCCTCACCCAAGGGTATTTGTCCATTGATTTTTAGACAGAGTGGAAGAGAAAAGGAAAGACAGAGAAATATTGATGAGAGAGAAACACACTGAATGGTTGCTTCCTGCACAAGTCCTGACCAGGGCCAGGCAGAGGAGGAGCCTGCAACTGAGGTATGGGCCCTGACCAAAATCAAACTCAGGACCCTTTGGACTTCAGGCTTTTATCAACTGAGCCAAACCAGATAGGGATTTTTTTTTTTTTTTTGTACCCATCTTTGAAATTACGTGTATCTACGCTTACAGCAACATTTCCAATTCTCAAAGCCAGATCTGGACAGTGTAGCCTTAGGTTCTACTTATCTAATTCTGTTTCACTAACAGAGTGATTTGACAACAAAAATATTAAATTATTGCCGAAACCAGTTTGGCTCAGTGGATGAAGCATCAGCCTGAGGACTGAAGGGTCCCGGGTTCGATTTCAGTCAGGGGCACATCCCCAGTGGGAGATGTGCAAGAGGCAGCTGATTGATGTTTCTCTCTCATCAATATTTCTGAATATCTCTCTCCCTCTCTGTAAGGAATCAATAAAATATATTTTAAAAAATTTAATTACTGCCGAAACCAGTTTGGCTCAGTGGCTAGAATGTTGGCCTGCGGAATGAAAGTTCCCAGGTTTGATTCCAGTTAAGGGCATGTATCTTGGTTGCAGGCACATCCCCAGTAGGGGGCATGCAGGAGGCGGCTGATCAATCTCTCTCTCATTGATGTTTATGACTGTCTATCCCTTTCCCTTCCTCTCTGTAAAAAGCAATAAATTTTTTTAAAAAAAATTAAGTTACTAGTGGCCCAGTGCATGAATTCATTCACACTGAAAGTAATTAGAATAAATATTTTAACACATTGTGCACCAGTAGTTTCATTGCTAGCTTTACCCAGTAGTCAGGTAAGTTTCTACTAAATGAGTACAAAAAAGGTTTTACAAAGTATCATACTTTAAAAAGATATTAGCTTTAAAGAACATGTAATAAATAACTTAAAATGCAATGGGTATTTAATTTTTAGGCATGCCTTTAACATTTATGTAAAACACTATGTAATATGAAAGCATGAGAATGCTTGTGATCCACCCATGTTAATATCACTATTCACCCTTTCTCTATAATAGAAGTGTCAACCAAATCACGATCAACAATGACAGATCGAAACATACGTTTGAGATTGGCATGTGAGAGCTTTATATGTATCATGCATGTGCAAGTCAACTCAGCCTTTTATAGATATAGAATAAACTTGCTTAATTAGACCTGCTTTCTGACTTAGCTAAATTTTTTCCAACCCAGTGAAGCACCTCAACTTCTCTTTTAGGTAACTGTCAGCAACACAGCAATAAATACTAATACAAAGCAGATTATTATTATATAGCACACAAGGAGAACAAAGGGTAAAATACTTAACTGCAGCAATGTTTGACTATAGTCTGTGTAGTGAGAAAACCTGAAGTCATTTTCAAGGTCCAACATTTCTTACTTCTTTTCAGTTGGGTCAAGTTTCTAAGCTTTCTAAATCTCCATTTTCCCGCTAATGAAAAGAAAATAGGATTCCACTGAGTTTCCTATCTACCTACTCCAGGACTTCTGTGAGGATCAAATGAGATGAGGCACGTGAAAACACTTCACAGACATTTGGTGAAAGTGTAAATGTTTCCACCTGGGTATAAAGCAAGTTGTGTTCCTGGGCTGAAGAAACTGTAAGGAGAATAATAATCGCTAGGGAGAGGAAGCCAGACATTGCTATGTGATATCATTACCCAGCGCCCACTGCAACAGTTTCCGGGCTGGCCATGGGGTCTTGGCAGCGTCACGTGCAATTTGGTGGCTGTAGCTCTAGGTGGTGGCAGGACCTGTGTCCCACTTAGGGGAAGCCGAGTGTTGCTTTGTCGACCAGGTCCACACAGCCAGTTCTCTGTAAATGGTAAGTGTGCACCAGGGCAGCTCCTACATTGAGCGTCTGCCCTGTGGTGGTCAGTGCACATCACAGTGACCAGTCGGACAGTGGGAAGAACACTTAGCATATTAGCCTTTTATATAGAGAGAGATATAAAACTCTGCCTCACTAATCCTCCTCAAAAATTTCTAGACAATTCTTGCAAAGTTATTCTTCTATTTTAAACTTAGAATCAATCCATCCAATCCCCAAAACTCCTACTGATTATGTTGATTGAAAGTACATTACATGTTACTATTTGCCGAAACTGGTTTGGCTCAGTGGATAGAGCATCGGTCTGCAGACTGAGAGGTCCCAGGTTTGATTTCGGTCAAGGGCATGTACCTTGGTTGCGGGCACATCCCCAGTAGGGGGCGTGCAAGAGGCAGCTGATCGATGTCTGTCTCATCAATGTTTCTAACTCTCTATCCCTCTCCCTTCCTCTCTATAAAAAAATCAATAAAATATATTGTTAAAAAAATGTTACTATTATTGTGGGTCCCTTCATTTTGTTTATATAGTGCTCACTTGTTCAAATTAGATCTTTAGTCAATCAAAATACCTCCCTCTTTTCCACCTTGTAATCAAATTGTAAAGTACCCATGTACTTCCCTAGCTTATTTGGCTTAGTGGATACAGCACTGGTCTACGACTGAAGGGTCCCAGGTTGGATTCCAGTCAAGGGCACATGCTGGGGTTGCAGGCTCAATCCCCAATAGGGGGCATGCAGGAGGCAGCTGATCAATGATTCTCTCCCATCATTGATGTGTGTGTCTCTCTCTCTTCCTCTCTCTGAAATTAATAAAAATATATTTAAAAGAAATAATTTTTTAAAAAATACCCATGTTTTATTTCAAGTTAACTATTGGTTTATCTTCCTGTAAAATTATAATGTATAATATACTAAAATATAGGTATTTTAAAAATCATTTTCTCTATTAAGCTCCATGTTATTTTAATATTTAAACTTAACTATTAAAAGATAGATCAAGTGATATATTTCAGAAAGTAATAAAGTATAAGTATGTTATAATAAAACTAGAAATATAGCCTGCTGGTATTACTCAGTGGTTGAGTATTAACCTATGAACCAGGAGGTCACAGTTCAATTCCCAGTCGGGGTACATGCCTGGGTTGCAGGCTCAATCCCCAGGGGCATACAGGAGACAGCTATTCAGTGATTCTCTGGTTGATGGTTCTATTTCTCTCTCCCTTTCTCTTCCTCTGTGAAATCAATAAAATAAAATAAAAAAAGGCACACCATTAAAAAGAAAAAAGAAATATATAAATTTGGTTTTCATTCTCAATGGAGGATATGTTTAGAGAGAGGACAGGGAGGGAGAGACAGCACAGAGAAACATTGATGTAAGAGAGAAACATCGATCAGTTGCCTCCCTGACCAGGGATTGAAGCCACAACCTAGGTATGTGCTCTGACTGAGAACTGAAACCACAGCCTTTTGGTGTATGTGAAAATGCTCCAACCAATTGAGCCACTAGGCCAGAGCAAATTTAAATTTTATTCTTTATTATGATACACTCACTATTTGATGATGGGGAGGGGAGAATTTGTAATGATATCAAGAATATTTCTGCCGAGACCGGTTTGGCTCAGTGGATAGAGCGTCGGCTTGCGTACTGAAGGGTCCCACGTTCGATTCCGGTTGGGGACATGTGCCTTGCTTGCAGGCACATCTCCACTGTGGGGTGTGCAGGAGGCAGCTGATCGATGTCTCTCATCGATGTTTCTGACTTTCTGTCTCTCTCCCTTCCTCTCTGTAAAAAATCAATAAAATATATTAAAAAAAAAAAAAAGAATATTTCTATAATGAAGACTTATGGTGGCAAAAAAAAAAAAGACTCTTTAGAAAAAGAGAATGAATTTATTCTTTAACAATGTATATAAATAAAATGTTTATGATAATACTATACAAAAAGGTCAAGTTATATACTTACTATGATCAACTGTTTTTCATCAACTTTCTCTGCTTCTTTTAATTTCAAATCCTTTGGAATTGTTATCTCCAAATGGGAATTACATTTGGGCCAAGAATGATTTGGTGTTGTTTCCCTTTAAAAAACAAACAAACAAAAAACTAATAAATATTATATAATAGATCTATATCACTTCAAATTATTGAAATCAGAAAAAAATAACTTATTTTCTATGCAACACTGACAAATTTCAACTCCAAGGAGAAAAAAACTAACCTTTTAAAAATCAGGAATGGAAAACCAAGAACACTACTAAGTTTCAACAAATAAACAAAAACTGCAGCAGCTACACTTATAGTTTCAATAAGTTTTATAGTTTCAGCAATCTGAGTCACTACAGTTTGTCCTAAACACAGTTTTCAGTAATTAATCTCTAAAGCAGTGGTCGTCAACCTGTTGGACCTCATGGAACACAAGTGGTCTGCGGACACTTGTTGGTGACAGTTGCTCTAAAGTAAAATAAGTCATGTTTAATTTAATTATGGTATTAAAGTCAAAACAAAAAGCTAACCTTTTGGCAATGCAGGGTAAGTCCTCTGGCTATGAAATTTATCCCAGATATAAGTCACATAGTGGGCAAAGATATATATGCTCCTTACAGGCCTTTTTTTTTTTTTTTTTTAAGAAATAAACTAGAAACAACCAAAATGTCTATAAAGTGAAGTGTTAAATAAGGAACAAAATCTAAGATAGATTTTTAAAAGAATGCAGTAAGATGGTAAAAGTAACATTATATAGCCCCAAATACATTAACTAAAAAAACAAAAGCTATAAAACAGCATATATAAGCATAGAAAAAAATATATAATGAAAAGAAATTTGTGAATATCACTGTCTTTCTATGTGAAAAACTGAGGCTTTACAAGCATAAATCTTGTTAGGGAAAAATCTCCCAAACTCAAAACTTGCAGGTTAAAATCAAATTCTGTAAAAAACAGGACAACAGACCCAAAATGGAATCTCTTATCCTAAGCCCCAAGTCATCAAATAGAAGCTTAAATACAGTTTTGGCTCTCCCAGAAATAGAATTTTAAACCAATCAATCAGTAATCACTTGATCAGCACTAGTTAGGTAATCCACCTAATATATCCCAGACATCCCCTACGGAAAGTTAACTCTAGAATAACCAACACTTTTTTTGCCAGTATAACTTCCTTGTTCCCACTCCCTCTGCCTATAAAAGTCATTTTGCAAAGCTCCTTTCTATCTGCTAGATTAAATGCTGCTCAATCCTAACTGATTTTTCTCAAATAAACTTTTTAATATTCTTTAGTTTATCTTTTAGCTGTCATATTTACACTTATATTAAATTAATATCTTACCTGTTATCACTGGTCTTAAATGTTTGATTATTGAGTATATTGTGCTGTTTGGGAGTTGAACCTGTAATTTAATCAAGATGGGTTATGTATTAAGTTTTATACTAGCTATCCATCTAATAGTAAAAAAATCATTTCACAGAAGAAAAACAAGCTCAATATATTGCATGCTTTACTTTTATTAAAGACCATTTGATAAAATTACAGACTCCTTTCTAGAAATTATTCTTCAGAAAAAAGGCAGAAAGGCTGTGCAGAGTAGAGTTGCAGAGATCTAATAGTAAATTAACAGTATGCCTTTAGTTTTACCAATTACTGGAACTAAACAATAAGGAAATTGCTTAATGTCTGCATAATTATATAAACTCTAAATGGAAATAAATGAAAACAGTTTTGTTTAAAGAAATTGTAGCCCTGGTTAGTATGGTTCAGTGGATAGAGCATCAGTCGGCAGACTGAAGGGTCCCAGGTTCGATTCCAGTCAAGGGCACATGCCTGGATTGCAGGCTTGATCCCCATAGGGGGCGTGCTGGAGGCAGCCGATCAATGATTCTCTCTCATCATTGATTTTTCTATCTCTTCCTTTCTTACTCTCTGAAATCAATAAAAATATATATTAACAAAAAAAAAACAACTTGCCATTATTAAAAAAAAAAAAGAAATTGTAATTGTAGTCTCTGACCTGTCTGGTGTGGCTGGCTGGTTAAGTGTTGAACTATGAACCAGGAGGTCAGTTTGATTCGATTCAATTCCCTGCTAGGGAATTGGCCTACATTGCTTGATCCCCCAGTAGGGGGCATGCAGGAAGCAGCCAATTCATTAGGTACCTTTTCTCCAGAGAGTAAGTCACAAACAAAAAGATTTAAAATAAAAGAATTTTTGGTAGGGAGTCAAATAATCATACCTAAGTTCTTTAAACTGGTCAATCAACAGAAACAATTATGGTGATGATCACACTTTTGAAAAACATAAGTAAGTAATGGTTAAGAAGGGTTTAACAGGCCTACCTGGTAGATCATATGATTTCCTATTATACTGACATAAAAATATCTCTGAACATTGTGAAATCCAAGTAATATTTTCAAAGTGTTACCTGGAAATTTACTCTCCCCTGTATCAATTTTTGCTTCACTGAGCAGAGTTGAAGCAGTAGTGTTATTTTCTACTAGACTGTTTTCCAGTTTAGATTCCAAATGCAGGCTGAAATTCTGAACACATAATTCAAAATGTTAATATGTGCTTTTATATCAATCTTTGAGTCATATCCTAAAACACTTTTAGTGAATCTTAGCATACTAAGTAAATTTAAGATAATTTTTTATTTTTAGTAATTCATCTAGACATACCTTAAGTCTCTTCATGACCTCCCCACAAGCTATCCTGCCAGCATCAACTCCCATGATTCCCCTTCATGCTACACTGAAAAACTTACTTCTCCCACAGTACATTCCATATTTGCTTGACTCAATATTTTTTCTGAGTTTTATCTACCTAAACTTTGCCCAATACAATAGCCACTGCCACATTTGACTATTAAGCACTTAAATTGCAGTTCGTAGACTGACTTGAGATGTTATAAATGTAAATCAGACAATGAATTTTTAACACTTAGTACAAAAAAGGTAAAATATCACAATTTTTAAAACTGACTGCATGTCAAAATGATAGTATATTTATGCTAGTGACCTGGTGCACAGATTCATGCACATTGAAAGGAAATTAAAAGGTGACCAGCAGGGCAGGAATGGGTGAGATGGGCCAGACACACCCTGGAGCCAACCTCCCATAGTCCCTCCCCAGCGTCTACGGAGTGGGGGCCCCTTTAGCAAGTGGGGTCCCTTAGCCTGGCCTGCCAGGATCTGGCCGAAACTGACTCTCTGACATCCCCCAAAGGGTCCTGGAATGCAAGAGGGCACTCTGCAAAGTTGCTGTCATACAGGGTGTGGAACACAAATGCAAGTGTGCAGTAAACCAGATTCGGGGTGACAGAGCCCCAGCAATAATATAACCCACGGCTGAAGGTGGAATCACACGGCCCCATGAGAAATGGGCTTCCTTCCTCTCTGGTTTCAGGGTGCATTACCCCAAGAACCACCACTGCCAAGTCACTGCAGCTCGGCAGCTCCTGCATTTAGCATCTGCCCTCTGGTAGTCGGTGTGCATCACAGGGAGAGATCAAACCCCCAGTATCCCAAGTCTAAATCCCAAGGGGACACTTTGCATAGTAGCCTTTTATATATATAGATGACAGAATAAAATATAATTTTATCAGTTTTTCTTTTTTTTCTTAAAGCTACCAGAAACTTTTAAAGATATCTGTGTTCACATTATATTTCTACTGGATAGTGCTAATCTAGAACACCTTCCTTCCTCTATACACTCAACTCATTACTTAAATATTAACCTCTTCAATAAAGCCTTTCCAAGCTTTCCCATCCTCTTCCCCCAAATTTGGAACAATTCTCCATCTACTTCATATCTACCTGTTCATGCCCTTATCACTTCCTATTTTTAATGTTATTTTTGGTTCATCTCCTATAATTCTTAAGGGCAAAAATCATTATTATAATTATCTCTGTATCATTAAGAGCCCATAAGTCAGAACCTTGTCAAAGCAGATACTCAATACCTTCCAAAAGAAAATACTCCAATCTCTTATTAACATTGGCTATCTCAGAGAAATGGAAAAAAAAGGAAACCAGTTAACTTTCTGAGCATGTATATATCTATCTGTACTGAGATCGTTACAATGTGCAATATTTTTTAACATTATGTTTTTTAAAAAGATGAATTTTTTTTCACTGAAAAGTCAGAAAAATTAAAAATAAGACTAATATTACCAATTAATCTTCATTAAAAGTCAAAGTTAATGGTTTAAAAAATTATATAATAATTGAGCTTTACAATCCATATAACACAAATAATTTAAATTCAGCTCAAAGAATTCACTGAAGGCCCATTAGATGAGATGCTTAAACTTATCAAATAATTTCAATAAAGCTGAGACTAACACCGCATAATTAAAAGAGCAAAATTACGGGCACCCATAGAAAAAGTTTTCAAACCATTGTAAGACTTGTTTCACATTTTCCTACACACACTAACTGTTAGCATTTATGTAAGCATTTAAAACACAAGTATTCTTTATGTATGAATATATATAAACATACACAATAAAATCATTAAAAGAAAAATCTACATAAACTCTAGGAAGACAGGTGAAATAGAAAGAAGAGGTATTTCATATATTTGTAATGCATTTTTCTTATTTTAAAAGACAAATTCAATAAAATGTTAATTTGTCAAATTTAGGTGGTAGAAACTAATGCAATGTTAGTCTCTGTAATACTGAGAATGTTTGAAATATTCAAGAATTTTCAAGTATAAATAAACTTTTAAGTACCAAGTTTCATAAAACTGTTTCTCATATTTCTCAAGACAGAGGGACTATATAAATGCAAAGCACATTTCAGTAAAAACAACAGTATGGTCTAAGTGAGTATGTCTATTCTCGTACAATTTAGTCCAAAGAAATAAATTATATTTCTTATTCTTCAATATATTCTCTTTAAACTGTTTCCTTTCAAGTTTGTTTTTTTTAATACGTTTTATTGATTTTTTACAGAGAGGAAGGCAGAGGGATATAAAGTCAGAAACATGGATGAGAGAGAGACATCGATCAGCCGCCTCCTGCAAGCCCCCTACTGGAGTTGTGCCCGCAAGCAAGGTACATGCCCCCGACCGGAATGGAACCTGGGACCTTTCAGTTCGCAGGCCGGTGCTCTATCCACTGAGCCAAACCGATCTCAGCTCCTTTCAAGTTTTGACAGGTATTTCTGCATCACTCTCCAGCAACCCTGGAGTACAAGCTGTTTGATGACAAAACACCCTGAATAGAAAGCCACCCCATCTCTACAAGCATCCACACTTACTACTACTACCACCACCACCACCACCTCACTATTTCTAAATTACTATCACTATTTGAATAATTACTTCTAATTGATGCTCTCATTTTCATTTGTACAGAAAATAAAATCTAAGAGTATCATATAGTGTCTGTTCTCTTTAAGTTCACTTTGATTTTTACTTCAAGAGAATAGATAATAATCTATATTTTCATGGCTTCTAGTATAAAACCCAGATTCCTCACTCATACAAATTTGCTCCTAGACCAAAATGCATATAAAGCAAGCTTTAAATCACTACCAAAACTTTAAGATGACTTGACTTTTTTCTCCATTCTTAATTTTTTCCTTAAATCGTCTTTTAATGCTCAGAATATGTTGCTACAGAATGCTGGGCCCTGGCCAGGTGGATCAGTTGGTTGAGTGTCGCCCCATGCACCAAAAGGTTGCAGGTTTGATTCCTGGTCAGGGCACATACTTAGTTTGCAAATTCCATTCCCTGTCTGGGCAAATATGGGAAGCAACCAATAGATATTTCTCTCCCATATTAGTATTTCTCTTTCTCTCACTCTCGCTTCCTCTCTCTAAAATCAAGAAACCTATCTTCAGGTGACGATTAAAAAAAAAAAAAAAAAAAAAAAGAATGCTGGGCTTGAGATTCAGGACATCTGGATTATAATCCTATTTGTGGCACCAAATATGAGACCTAAATTACATTCTGCTATTGCTCAGTTTTCTCTTTATAAATTTAAATAATTGAAACAAATTAGCAGAGTTTCTAAATCTATAGTATAGAGCTCCATGGTTCTATATATATATGAAATTT
>PVJN01029704.1:0-14524 GCA_004026805.1 Lasiurus borealis
CTCATATTTTTCTATGATTTCACGCTTTAATTCAATAGACATCATCCTCTTCTGAGCACTGACCTTCCCACTCGCTTTCTTCGGACCCATGGTTATAAAAAGAAATGTGATAAAGTATGTAAATGCACAAAAGATGCTTCGACAACGAGGTAAACAAGCACACTGACTGAGGTGGGAAACTATGAGACGCTTGAGTCGCAGTAAACTGGTGGGTCGTGTACAGTCGACCGATCCTCGCGATCACTCATATCTCAAATGTTGCTCATATTTCAAAGCAAAAAATCGCTCGCTCAACGGCTCGTATCTCAAAAATCTCGTATGTTAGCACACTCGTATCTCGAGGTACCACTGTAATCTTGTTCTGAGATTGCTCATAGTAAATTTTCAACTGGAATTTTGGTTCCTATGTGTCCTATTCCATGAGAACTGTATTTCTTTACCAAACCCTTTTAATTCAAAATTCCGTATGAACATTTCCTTGTGTTTTCTTTTTCTGTGTGTTCAGAAGTGTGGTGCATGATGCAGAAACATTAATATCACAAGTAAAAAGTGAGCTTGTGCTGAAACCGGTTTGGCTCAGTAGATAGAGCGTCAGCCTTTGGACTGAGGAGTCCCAGGTTCGATTCTGGTTGAGGGCTTATATCCTGGTTGCGGGCACATCCCCAGTGGGGGGTGTGCAGGAGGCAGCTGATCGATGTCTCTCTCTCATCGATGTTTCTAACTCTCTATCCCTCTCCTTTCCTCTCTGTAAAAAATCAATAAAATATATATTTTTAAAAAAAGTGAGCTTGTTATACATATGGAAACCCAGGCCCCATTTCAGAACCTGGATCAGAATCTGTGTCTTTATAGAAATTCATTTTGTTGTGGTCAGCTTTACACGTGAGACAAAGTCCATATTATTCCAACGCAGCATGACTATGTCCAGCTGACAAATATATACCACTGACTCTAAACAAGGCAAATGCAGCACTCAGAAATCCATATGCCTGTTTCCATGCCTTAATTTTATTTAATGTATTTATTTTTGTTAATATATTTTTATTGATTTCAAAGAGGAAGGGAGCGAGATAGAAAAAAATATCAATGATGAGTGAGAATCAATATTGATTAGCTGCCTCCTTTAAAACCCTTACTGGTGATCCAGCCCGCAATGGTGGCATGTGCCTTTGACCACAATTGAACTCATGACTCTTCAATCTGGAGTCTGCCACTCTGTCCGCTGAACTGGACCAGGAATGGCCATGCCTTAATTTTTAAGTTTGTTTTCCTGTAAAGTAAAATCTGTACTGTGGATTTGTGGACATGTGGCATCCTTATGTGTCAAAAAAACACATCAGAGAATATTATTGGGGCAAAGAGTTCTTACTGGATAATTCCAGATACTCCCCTAGGTCCAAACCTCTTCTCCTCATGCCGTTTTCATGTTGGGTGACATTGTGAACTCTGCTAATCACCTTTTGGTAACTGTGTCTTTTCTTTCAGGAAGCATTGACTTTCGCGGATGTGGCCATAGATTTCTCTCAGGAGGAGTGGGAATGCCTGGACCCAGCTCAGCGGAACTTGTACCTGCATGTGATGGTGGAGAACTACAGCAACCTGGCCTCCCTGGGTGAGGATGACTGCCTTCCCGAGTTCCTACTCCACCCGCAGGGTTTCGTTTGCTTTATTTATTTATTTATTTTAATATATTTTATTGATTTTTCACATAGAGGAAGGGAGAGGGATAGAAAGTTAGAAACATCGGCCAAGGCCCTTTGGTTCAGTGCATAGAGCGTCAGCTTGCTGACTGAAAGGTCCCAGGTTCGATTCCAGTTGGGGGCATGTACCTTGCTTGCGGGCACATCTCCACTGTGGGGCGTGCAGGAGGTGGCTGATTGATGTCTCTCTCTCATCGATGTTTCTAACTTTCTTTTTTTTTTTTAATATATTTTACTAATTTTTTACAGAGAGGAAAGGAGAGAGATAGAAAGTCAGAAACATCGATGAGAGAGAGACATCAATCAGCCGCCTCCTGCACGCCCCCTAATGGGGATGTGCCCTCAATCAATGTACATGCCCTTGACCGAATCTAACCTGGGACCTTTCAGTCACCAGGCCGACACTCTATTCATTGAGCCTAACCGGTTTCAGCTGCTTTATTATTTTAACATCTCTCACGGCCTTCTGCTTTCTATGGTCGATTCTTGCTGTGGAGGAACAAATTGGGCAGTAGCTGGTTTGGCTCAGTGTATCTAGCGCCCAGGTCGATTCCAGTCAAGGGCCAATGCCCGAGTTGCTGACTTACTCGTCAGTAGGATGTGTGCAGGAGGCAACCAACTAATCACTGATTGTCATCATTTATGTTTCTATCTCTCCCTCTCCCTTCTTATCTGAAAGCCATGAAAGTATACATTTTTAAAAAGAGGAAAAGAAAGGCTTTGTGATGTATGTGAATTAGGAACTGAGTGTTTGCACACTTTACATGTGGTTTACACTAAGTAAGGTACTATCAGAAAATATTATTTTAGAAAGTCATTTTCTAGAATATTCTAATATTCTACCATGTCTTCTGACCAGAGGACAACTTGGATTGGACTTGGGAAATCCTCTATCAAAATTCACACTCCTTTTACTTTTATTTTTTTTTAAGATTTTATTGAATTCAGGGAGAATGAGAGAATTAGAGAGAGATAGAAACTTCAGCTGGACATTAGTTGGATTTTTGTATGTACCCTGACCAGAAATCAAACCTACAACTTTGTTATATTAGTACAATCCTCTAAGCAAGTGTTCTACGTGGGCAGGCAGATTGGATTCTTTCACTTACTTCTTTGTATCTTAGCTATCACGAATTTTTACGGCTTGCTGTATTATTTCTGCATAGTAGTGAAGAATATTTCGTTTTTGTACTTCAGTTTATTTATTCCTTCACTTGTTGTCAGGCCTCTGCATTGCTCCCAATGTTTGTAAAGTATGAGTAAACAGCCCCCTTGTGGGCCTTTGTGTTGATAAAAGGCTTAATTTTCTGCTTTCAGAGTCAAGAGCCCAATTACTGGGTGTACATTTAGTTTTGTGAGAACCTCCAGAGCATCTCCCCTCGGGGCTGTCGCACTTGCCATTTTCAGCAGCAGTGATTGGAGTTCCAGTCGCTCCACATCACAGAGGCATTTGTTCTGTATTCTGATCTGATCAGTGGCGATTTAGTGTTCCTTGCTTTGCTCTTTGTTACCTCTCATTGTCAGAATGTGCATTTCTTTAATGACATAAGACATGCAAGATGATGTTACACGGATTTTCTATGACTATATATTTTATAGTGCTATGCATTAAGGTGTTTGGCCCTTTTCAGGTTGTTTTGTCAGTGTTGAGTTTAAAGACTTCTGTTTTGCATAATTGTCCTGTGCATGTTGACTTTTTTATTAATATATATATATATCCTGGAGGCATGGTGCATGAAATGCGTACTGGGTAGGGTCCCCAGACCTGACCTCCTGGCCTCCCCTTTCTCTGGCTCCTTCAAAGCCCTACCACCTTTGCTCGTTGCCCTCTGGTGGTCAGTGCATGTCATAATGAGTGGTCGCTCTCCGGGTATCCAGGCTGAACTCTTGAACAGACAATGCATAGATTAAAAAATATATATATGGCCGAAACCGGTTTGGCTCAGTGGATAGAGCGTCGGGCTGGGGACTGAAGGGTCCCAGGTTCAATTCCCATCAAGGGCATGTACATTGGTTGCGGGCACATCCCCAGTAGGGGGCCTGCAAGAGGCAGGTGATCGATGGCTCTCTCTCATCAATGTTTCTGGCTTTCTGTCCCTTTCCCTTCCTCTCTGTGAAAAATCAATAAAATATATTTTAAAAAAAAAATATATATATATACATATATATATATATATTATGTATGTATACACACACACACACACACGATTGATTTTTTACAGAAAGGAAGGGAGAGGGATAGAGAGTTAGAAATATTGATCAGTATGGACCAATGTATGGATTTTATTGATTTCAGAGAAAAGGTGAGAGGAAGAAAGAGATAGATACATCAGTGACCAGAGAGAATCATTGATCAGCTGCCAAGTGCCCTGACTAGGATTCCAACCATGACATCTTGGTTCATAGGTCAATGCTCAGCTACTGAGCCTTGTCAGCTGGACTATTTTACAAATACAAAAACATTTTCTCAGCCAGAGGCTTCTATTTTCTTTCTTTCTTTCTTTCTTTCTTTCTTTCTTTCTTTCTTTCTTTCTCTTCTTTCTTTTTCTGTTGAGGATGCTGTTTTGTTGTTTTTCTTTAATGTTTAAGTTGATACATTGGGAGTTTCCATTTTAATATAAGAGATTGAAATACAAACCTGGTTAGTATTTGCCTTTCAAAAATGTGAAATGTATAAAATTAATGTAGTTTTGTATTCAACAACATGGAAGTTATATTTGCAGTTTTTCTGTCATTTCTGAAATAAACACATAGTCAGGTCTTAAAGGAGGTGACTTGAGATATAAATTTTGTTGCCTTATATGTCAAATCAAATGAAATCTTTAATTTAAAGTCGTAAAGCGTCATTATAAAAATAGTTTTTTTCAGCCTAATAACTTCACTATTGCAAATAGTTCTGCAATGGATATATGGCGGGTATATCTTTTTAATTAATGTTCCTCTCTATAAATCGCCAGAAATGGAATTGCTTTGTTAACTGGTACAGTGGTACCTCGAGACACGAGTGCCCTAACATACAAGATTTTTGAGATACAAGCGATTTTTGCTTTGAAATACGAGCAACATTTGAGATAGGAGTAATCACGTGGATCGGCCGGCTGCACACGACCCACCAGTTAACTGTGACTCGAGCGTCTCATAGTTTCCCACGCCTCAAGGTTACGGAACAAATTAAACTCGTATCTCGAGGTACCACTGTACTTGTTTGCAAATATTAGAAAACCTATCATGTTTTTTGAGTGGCTGCATGAATCTATCTATCTATCTATCTATCTATATAAAAGCCTAGCTGGTAGGTTGATCAGTCGCTGTGATGATGCACTGACCACTAGGGGGCAGGTGCTTAACATAGGATCTGCCCCTTGGTGGTTGTTGTGCTTCCACAGACAACTGCCCTTGGTCATCCATCCTCATGCGATCCATCCCCTTGACCAGCCAGGACCAATTGGCCCCGATTGCCAGCCATGTCAAGAGACCGCTCCTGTGCACTAATTTGTGCACTGGGCCTCTAATGTGTTTATAATCTTGCTGACAGTGTATGAATGTTCTCATTTCCCCATTTCATTGGGGATACTTGTTTTTTGATTTATGGATGATTAACATTCTATTAGGTATTTGGTGATATTTCATGGTGTCCATTTGCATTTCTCTGGTGATGAATGAGTTGAGTATCAATTTAATATGTCTATTGCACAACATTATGTCTTATTTCGGAAATGTGTATTCAGGTCCTCTGCTCATTTTTCAATCATTGTTTGTCTTTTTAGTATTTTTTTGTTTTTTAATTGATTTTTCACAGAGAGGAAGGGAGAGAAAGAGAGAGCTAGAGACATCATTGAAAGAAACATCGATAAGCTGCCTCCTGCACACCCCCCCACTGGGGATGCACCCGCAACCAAGGCATGTGCCTTTGACCAGAATCAAACCTGGGACCCCTCAGTCCGCAGGCCAGTACTCTATCCACTGAGCTACACTGGTTTCTGCATGTCTTTTTGGTTTTAAGTTGTGTGAGTTCCTTATATATTTTGGCTTTCTAGCTTTGGAGAATGTAACAATGCTGTGCTTATTTGGTGTTTATTAATTTATGGTTTCTTTAGTATACCAAACTTATTCTTGTGTAGTCTCCTTTCCTTATTTTTTTAGCTTTTGTTATGCCTAGGAAGATATATGCAAACCAGAATATTTTAAGGATGATGGCAAAGTTTATTGACTGTGCTTTCTTCCAGTGTTTTCATGATTTCAAATCTTATATTTTAGTTGTTAGCTCAAGCTGAGTTCATTTTAGTTCATGGCCTATGAACAAGGTCTAGTTTTAGTATCTTTGTATCAGTTCCATTTTTGTCACACTACTTGGTGAAGACTGTCTTTACCTAATGTATATTTTTGCCTTCTATCTTATAGATTAGTTAAAGATATAGCTTTGGACATTATTACTGTTGTTACTTCTTTTTTTCATGTTGATTTTAAAAGGTCATTATATATTCTGGATATTAACTACGTATCGGATAATATGCTTTATACAAATATTTTTCCATGCTACAGCTTGTATTTTGAACGCACTATTTGCTTTAATGAAAGTTATATTTATAACGGCTGTAATGTCTTTTGGGTTTTATTTTGTTGTCTTTCCATTTACTGCTATAATAAAAAAAAATCAAATATTGTAAAAACTGTTCTATATGACCTAGCCAGATTGGTTCAGTGGATAGGGCAGTGGTCGGCAAATTCATTAGTCAGCAGAGCCAAATATCAACAGTACAACGATTGACATTTCTTTTGAGACCAAATTTTTTTAAACTTAAATTCCTTCTAATGCCACTTTTTCAAAATAGACTCGCCCAGGCCGTAGTATATTGTGGAAGAGCCAGGCTCAAGGGGCCAAAGAGCCGCATGTGTCTCATGAGCCGCAGTTGGCCAACCACTGGGATAAGATATCAACCTGTGGACTGAAGGATCCCAGGTTCGATTCAGGTTAAGGACACTTGACCTAGGTGCAGGCTCATTCCCCAGTACAGGCCATGCAGGATGCAGCCCACCAATGAATCTCTCCTTATGTTTCTCTTTCTCCCTCTCCCTTCTTCTCTGAGGGCAATATAATGTACTGATATTTAAAAGAAAAATAAAAAGTTTCAATAACTTACTATAATAAATTCAGTTATTATTAGCTTTATGTTTCAGTCTTTATCCATTTTGGGTTAATATTTGTATATGGTGTTTAATTACAGCCCAGCTTCACTCATTTTTTTCCACATAGACATCTAAGTGTCTCAACACTATTCGTATGTTCGAGAATATGCTTTACTTCTTTGGTGGTAGAAGCGTCCTTATAGAAGATTATTTTACCTTATTTGGGAGAAGTTGTAAGCAGCCTCTTTAGTCTACAGTGCTTCTTTTTTATAGTTGTTGTTAATCTTCACATGAGGACATTTTTTCCATTGCTTTTCAGAGAGAGTGGAAGGGTGAGAGGAAGGAGGGTGTGGGAGAAGGGAAACGTCAATGTGAGCGAGACACATCAACTGGCCCCATTCTACTGGCGCCTAAACCCAGATGGGGTAGGAATTTGCAACGGAGGTATATGCCCTTTAAAGGGAATTGACCCCGCCATCCTTGAGTGCACAGGATGATGCTCTGATCCTGAGCCACTGTCCAGGGCCTACCGTGCTCCTTTATTTACCTGTGTCCTAAAGTGTAGATGAGACTTTGGGATAACACAGTTTTGAAATATTTTTTTAAATCAGGAAGAAAGATACCTTTAAGGTTATACTGTCTCTCCAATGACTGTTTTGGTTCCCTGGTGTCCTGTATCATTTCATGTCAATTTTAGGATGAGGTTTGCTAATTTTGTGAAAAGTGTCATTGGGACATGGACAGTAACGGCTTTGAATGTTTATGCCAACCTTGGGTACTTGTGTTAGCTTATACTGTTAGCATTCCAATTTAAGGTCTTTGCATGTGGAGTTCATTTATTGAGTTCTTATTTAATGCCAGCCAACACTACTTTATACTTTCTTTGTATTGATTTTATAGAAGAGGGCATCTGTGGGGGAGACAGAGAGTCATTTATTTCCCCACTTGGTTATGCATTCATGGGGGACTTTTTATTTATTTTTATTTTATTTTATTTTTAAAATATATTTTATTGATTGTTTACAGAGAGGAAGGGAGAGAGATAGAGAGTTAGAAACATCGATGAGAGAGACACATCGATCAGCTGCCTCTGAACACCCCCTACTGGGGATGTGCCTGCCACCAAGGTACATGCCCTTGACTGGAATCGAACCTGGGACCCTTCAGTCCGCAGGCCGATGCTCTATCCACTGAGCCAAACCGGTTTGGCCATGGGGGACTTTTTAATGTGCCCTGAGCAAATATCAACACTGTAATTTTTGTTGCTATCAGGACCACACTCTAATAACTGAGCTGCTTGGGCAAGGCGACAATGTCCTTTGCTTATGTCTGGTTTAGACCCCATGTTGAAGACCTTTAGACCCTATTCAGGAGAATTTCTATGTAGATCTTTTCTTCTACTTTGCATTATTATTTCCCTCTGCCTTAATGTCTGCACTACAGGTTTTTGTTTCTTTTCTAATTTTATTTATTTTTTTAATTTCAGAGATGGGAGAGGGAGAAATAATTAAAAACATCAATCATGAGAGAGAATCATTGGTAGGCTGCCTCCTACAAGTCCCCTACTGGGGAAAAAGTTGGCAACCCTGACATGTGCCCTTGAAAGTAATCGAACCCGGGCCCCTCACTTCACAGGCTGGTGCTCTAGCCACTGAGCCAAAACGGCTGGAGATGTATTACAGGGTTTTTTGTTTTTTGGTGTGTTTTTTTGTTTGTTTGTTTTTAGTAACATGAGCTTTAAGTATGTTTTAAAATCAGGAAGCCTGAAGCATTTAATTTCATACATTCTGTTCACGATTCATTGGGTTACATGGAGTCCTGTGACATTCACATAAATTTTAGAAGGAGCTTTTCTATTTCCACCAAGTGCGTCACTGGGACTTTGATAGGGATTGCTTTGAATGTTTCGGTCACTTTGGGTCCTAATGACAGCTGATAGAGTAGGATCATAGAATGTGTTTTCCCACCTACTGCTTTCTTCTTTAGTTAGAACCAGCAGTGTATGTGTGTGTTTCCTTTTGTCATTGCTCATCGGATAATATTCTTCCCATGGACTTTTAGAGAGTAGAAGGAAGGGAGGGAGAGGTTGAAAGAGAGAGAGAAATATGGATGAGAGAGAGACAGGTTGTATGCTTGGTTTGCTCATACGTCCCAAATGAGGTTTGGATGCAACCTGCAACCATTTCCTGGGCAGCCCCATGCTCTAACCACTGCGACACACTGCAGAGGGCAGCCAGGAGTCATGCACCTTTACACCATGCAAGTCACGTACCTTCTTAGGAAGTAAACTGTTAATATTTCATTTGTAATTATGCTGTTGTTCATGTAAATACAGACTGAATTTGTTATTTTGTATTAATATTTGTTACCTGACAGAAACACAGCTAACTTCATTGAGTGGTTTTACATAGCATGTTTTGAGAAATTAATGATATATCTACATGTATATTTTTAGAAATGAGGAGTCTGTGATTTGCAATACAGAATTCTGTCACCTCTTAATAGAGATGATTTATTTTCTATTTTTCTTGTGACCATGGAAACTACTTAAAGTATCTTAAGGTTATAACCATGTACCTTAAACTCATAGTGTCAATTGGATACAAAAAAATAAAATATATGGATTGCCATTTTTACCCACATAAGTGGATATCACATTATCTTTAATGTTGTGTGCTAGCAGAGATTAAAAAAAAAATTTTTTTATTTAATGTATTACATGTATACATATCTTGCCATTACCTCTCCCCCCACTCCCATGCATACCCTAACTCCCCCAGAGTTTTGTGTCCAATGGTTGTGCTTATATGCATGCATACAAGTCTTTTGATTGATCTCTTATCTACCCCACCTCTCCCTAACCTTCCTGCTGTAATTTGATGCTTTACTGCCTCTGTATCTATCTTTTTGTTCATCTGTTTATAATGTTCTCAGAGATTTATGATATTAATTCTTTTATATACATCTTTATTTTTTCAAAATACATTTTAATTTCAGAGAAGGTGATGGGGCGAGAGATAGAAACATCCATGATGAGAGAGAATCATTGATTTACACACACACACACACACACACACACACACACTGGGGAAAGGACCCACAACACAGGATTGTGCCCTGACCAGTAATCAAACTGTGACCTCCTGGTTCATAGGTAGACCCTTATACTGAGCTATGCTGCCCTGATTATGCTTTTTATTTTCTAAAGTTCCACAAGACAAATCAAAGTGATACATGTTTCTTTAATAGAACACCACAAATAGGAGATGCACAAATGCACTTCCATCACCTCTCTCTCTCTCCAGAGAAGAAACTGGGAATTGGGAGTGTTTTTATAATATTGCCATTGTGTGCCAGGGCATTTGAACAGTTATCATTGGCAAATGTAAGCAACTCTTTGTCCTTCTTCGGTGTGAGTTTTCCTCATTGTACCTATCTTGAGCTTTCTTTGAATTTTTCACTGGCTCATGGAGTTCTATAAAATGTCATTTGGTTAATACTTGTTGGTAAGTTCAAAATATACTCATCTGATTGTCAAAACTAAAAATTTGTTTTCTTTCAGCTATACCATCTAAAGATAACCAGGCCTTTATGCCAACGCCCGGAATGCAAGATTTATTCCCTGAAATAATACTGGTAAGATGTAAAAGGTGTCACTTTGATAATGTACACTTTTTAAAATATATTTTATTGATTTTTACAGAGAGGAAGGGAGAGGGATAGAGAATTAGAAACATCGATGAGAGACATCAATCAGCCGCCTCCTGCATGCCCCCCACAGGGAATGTGCCCACAACCAGGATACATGCCCCTGACCAGAATCAAACCTGGGACCCTTCAGTCCCCAGCCTGACGCTCTCTCCACTGAGTCAAACCAGTTTCGGCGATAATGTACACTGAATGAAAGCCTTGGAATTTGAGGAAAAGTATAATGAGAAGAGAGGATATGAATATAAACAAAACTAATCTGGGACAATTATCATAATAAATTTCTTTTTACCTAAAGACGTCAGGTATATTATGCATTTGGGAAACCTCCCAATTTAAAGTCAGTTACATTGACAGATTAGGGTTATTGTGCATGTAAAGGTTGAAAACAAGTTTTGTATTATGCATTCTTGGAAAGTAAATCTAAAAACACTAGGAATTTGCGTGGTCTAAATTGTAAAAAATCATTTGAATGGTTTAAAACGTAGGGTGGACCAAAACCAGTTTGGTTCAGTGGAGAGATCATCAGTATGCGGACTGAGGGGTCCCAGGTTCAATTCCAGTCAAGGGCATGTACATTGGTTGTGGGTGCATCCCCAGTCGGGAGAAGTGCAGGAGGCAGCTAGCTGATCTGCGTTTCTCACTCATCGATGTTTCTGACTTTCTATCCCTCTTCCTTCCTCTCTGAAAAAATCAATAAAATGTATTTAAAACAAAAAACGTAGGGTAGGATTTAATTTTGGTCAATCATTCTAAAATACATAGATTTACAATATATCTCTAAAATTAAAACATGCTTAATTTGTCAATCTGTTATGATTTTTTTAACTAAAATATATTTTTATAGATTTCAGAGAATAAGGAAGTTGAAGAGAGAGGAAAACATGGATGAGAGAGAATCTTTCATTGGTGGCCTCCAGCATGCCTCCCACTGGGAAGTGATCCAGCAGCCGGGCCTATGCCCTTACCAGGAATGGAATTGTTAACTTCCTGTTCATATGTCAAAGCTCAATCACCAAACCACGTATGCAGGGCAATTGTTTAATCTTTTATTTATTATTTTTTATTAATATTATTTTAAAATATATTTTATTCATTTCAGAGAGGAAAAGGGATAGAGTGAACCATCAGTCATGAGAGAGAATCATTGATATGCTCCTTCCTACACACCCCCTACTGGGAATTGAGCCCACATCCCAGGCTTGTGCCCTGAACTGGAATCAAACCCAGGACCCTTCAGTCTGATGCTCTATACACTGAGCAACACCAGCTAGGGCAATTTAATAATCTTTTAAACAAGGATTAATTCCTTCTTCCTCTGACAATTAATGTTTTCTATTTATTTGTTGTCTACAATTTTAATCAATAGGAAAGCTTTTTCTATTCAACCCTCTTAGTCTAATTAGTTCTAAATGGTTCTAATGAAACAAGTTAATGAAATTATAACTGTCACTAAAGGTCTTCCTATCTCCTATTATCACCAGAGTACACATAATGGAGATAGCAGTTACCAATGGATTGAACATTGGAAAAACTTTCATCAAGAGATATATCTTAATTATCGGAGAAGTGAGCTTGCAGAGGACCATTATAAAAATGGAAAAGTCTTTAATCACATGTCCAATCACAACATACATCAGGATATTCCTATTGCAGAGAAGACAAACAAAGGAAGTCAATGTGTCCAGTCTTTTCAGCAATCATCAAATTACAATGAAAAAGAAAATATTCATGCTGGGGAGGAGGCTGACAAATGGAATCCGTGTGGGAGGGTCTTCAGTCAAATACTCAATCTAAATAAACGCAAAAGAATCAATAGCGGAGAAAAACCTTACCAATGTAAAGATTCAATTTGGCCTTCAGATTGCATGTTAAACAAGAGAATTCATCTTGGAGAGAAAACTTACAAATGTAAAGCATGTGGCAAAGCCTTTAAATGTCATTCATCTCTTATTGTACATAAAGGAAGAATTCATACTACTGGAAAATTTTACAAACTCAGGAGAAATGGAATATGCTTTAGTCAATCTCCAAGAAATACTCAACATCGTAGAAATCATACAGGAGAAAAGTCTTATAAATGTTTAGAATGTGACAAAGCCTTTACCTGGCCCTCAACCCTCAGTATTCATCTGAGAATTCATACTGGAGAGAAGCCTTATAGATGTAGAGAATGTGGCAAAACATTCAGTGATTCCTCAACACTTAATCAACATCAGAGAGTTCATACTGGAGAGAAGCCTTTTAAATGTAGAGAATGTAACAAAGTCTTTAGCCAGCCCTCTCACCTTATTACACATCAGAGAGTTCATTCTGGAGAGAAGCCTTATACATGTAGAGAATGTGGCAAAGCTTTCAGGCATTCCTCATCACTTACTTATCATCAGAGAGTTCACACAGGAGAGAAACCTTATAAATGTAGAGAATGTGGGAAAGCCTTTAGCACGTCCTCAAACTTTATTACACATCAGAGAATTCATACAGGAGAGAAGCCTTACAAATGTAGGGAATGTGGCAAAGCCCTTGCTACTTCCTCATCCCTTACTTATCATCAGAGAGTTCACACCGGAGAGAAGCCTTACAAATGTAGAGAATGCGGCAAATCTTTTGTTACCTCCTCATCCCTTACTAGTCATCACCGAGTTCACACAGGAGAGAAGCCTTATAAATGTGGAGAATGTGACAAAGCGTTCAGTGAGTCCACAAAGCTTAGGCGACATCAGAGAGTTCACACTGGAGAGAAGCCTTATACATGTAAAGAATGTGGCAAAGCCTTTAGCCACTTCTCATCTCTTACTGATCATCAGAAAATTCACACTGGAGAGAAACCTTATAAATGTAGAGAATGTGGCAAAGCCTTTAGCAGGTCCTCGCACTTCATTGCACATCAGATATTTCATACAGGAGAGAAACCTTATATATGTAAAGAATGTGGCAAAGCCCTTGCTACCTCCTCATCCCTGGCTTATCATCAGAGAGTTCACACCAGAGAAAAGCCTTATCAATGTACAGAATGTGACAAATCCTTTGTTAGATCCTCAGACCTTATTGCCCATCAGAGAGTTCATACTGGAGAAGAAGCCATATACGTGTACAAAGTGTAACAAAGCTTTTATTCAGTGTGCCTGCTGCACTATACAGCAGAGTTCATACTTGAGAGAAGTCTTACATTAGTGTCATAATTCCTTGACCAGCCCTGAGAACTTACTGAACATCACAGAATTCATACTTGAAAGAAGCCTTATGAATGTGAAAAATGTAAAAGAGCTTTTAAAAGCCATTCACATAGGACTATACCTGAGAGACTTCATAAGAGAAAGAGACAGTAAAAAATGTAGAGAATATTTTAGAGTCATTACCCACAACTAAATATTTACTGCACATTAGATATTTTAATAGTGCCGGGAAACCTTACACCATAGAAAATGTGAGAAAGCCTATCCTTCATGGGTTTGTGGCCAGGTATCGCCTTCTCCTCTGCCTTATATAAGTCCTATTCGGCATCTTCTTCCAGAAAAGCCCTGTCTCGTCACAGTTGAAGACTTGCTGGGGGATATATCCTCTGGCTTCTATCAGTTTGGAAAAAGTTTGGAGGTAATCCTCAGCTGCCTTCACATCCGAACTGGCTGCCTCACCATGCCTGACGATGGAGTGAATGCCGGACCTTTTCCTGAAGTTATCAAACCAGCCTCCACTGGCTTTAAATGAGTCTTTCGATGCTTCATCCGTGGAAGTGCGCGGGGTCTGCTCCAGCAAATCACCGTAAATCGCTCGCGCCTTCTCGCATGTGATGCCCTGTGTTAATGTATCTCCTTTAAGCTGCTTCTCCGTCACCCACACCATCAGTAGATTCTCCACCTCTTCATGGAGAGAGCTACGGAGCTTAGAAATTATTGTAAGGCCCTTAGCTGGCGTTATACCCTTTATCGACTCCTTCTGTTTAAGCACAGCGCATATCGTTGAAGTACTACGCCCGTACTGCCTCGCCA
>PVJN01029704.1:14624-26309 GCA_004026805.1 Lasiurus borealis
TTCCCACTCGCTTTCTTCGGACCCATGGTTATAAAAAGAAATGTGATAAAGTATGTAAATGCACAAAAGATGCTTCGACAACGAGGTAAACAAGCACACTGACTGAGGTGGGAAACTATGAGACGCTTGAGTCGCGGTAAACTGGTGGGTCGTGTGCAGCCGGCCAATCCGCGTGATTACTCCTATCTCAAATGTTGCTCATATTTCAAAGCAAAAAATCGCTCGCTCAACGGCTTGTATCTCAAAAATCTCGTATGTTAGGGCACTCGTATCTCGAGGTACCACTGTATCAAAAAGAATTGATGTTTCCATATGTACAATTACTTAGAGCAGTGGTCAGCAAACATTAGTGAACAGAGCCAAATATCAACAGTACAATGATTGAAATTTCTTTGGAGCCAAATTTTTTAAACATAAACTTCTAACACCACTTCTTCAAAACAGACTCGCCCAGGTCGTGGTATTTTGTGGAAGAGCCACACTCAAGGGCCCAAAGAACCGCATGTGGCTCAAAAGCTGCAGTTTGCCGACCACAGACTTAGAGTGTTATTTCATTTATATTGAAATCACTTGAAGTCCTTTGAAAAGGAAATATTAATGCCATTGTAATCCCTTATCACTTTATGCTGCTATGTTTTATTCCTGGTGTATGTGTGAGTTAACTCATGGGGATGATTATTTCTGCCTTAGAGATTTATGAGCTGTTATATATTATATGGACTTCACTTGCGTAAAATTTCCCTTGGAAGATGGTATATATTGTAAGGTGCATCATTTTCTCCTATTAAGGGAGTAATCCTATTGAATGAATCTTTTAAAATAGTTTTGTATATGATGTTATTAAAGTTTCTTCTTTTTCTGGGCCAATGTGTTCAGTTGAAAACTTTTTTTAAAATATATTTTATTGATTTTTTTACAGAGAGAAAGAGAGAGAGATAGAGAGTTAGAAACATCGATGAGAGAGAGACATCGATCAGCTGCCTCCTGCATGCCCCCTGCTGGGGATGTGCCTGCAAACAAGATATATGCCCTTGACCGGAATCCAACCTGGGACTTTTCAGTCCACAGGCCGACACTCTGTCCACTGAGCCAAACCGGTTTCAGCCAGTTCAAAACTTTTTGAAATTAGGTCAGTTCGTAGCTGTGTCACATTTAGGTGACTGGAACTACACTCAGGACAGTGCTGTCTGTGTAATACATTTTCCATAATTAAGAAGAATATTGCAATACTGGTGACATTGTAATACCCAGGCTGCAGAATTGGCATGAACTCTGCACATGGAGAGAAGACATCATTCCCAGGCTGCCCTGCTGGCTGAACTCAGAAAAATTAATTTTATTTCTTTCATTTCCCATTTCCTGTCTTCTTTGGTTTTTCACTTTATCTTCTAGGCTGCCATTCTTTTATATAATGTATATAAAAATACACACACATATATCTGTATATATATTTTTTTTAATTGATTTTAGAGCGAGGAGAAAGAAACATCCGTGATGACAGGGCATCACTGATTGGCTGCTTCCTGCAGGCCCCCTCCTGGGGACGGTGCCTGCAACCCAGGCATGTGCCCTTGACCAGAATCGAACCTGCGACCATTCAGTCCGCAGCTCGACGCTCCATGCACTGAGTCAAACTGGCCAGGGCTAGGCTGCCATTCGTTTTGCAATGCTATGACCACAGCATGTAAATATCTTCCTGTCCCGCATCAGCCTTTCAAGCCCCTGTAACTTCCACTCAATAGTTGGAATTTGTAATGGCAATGAATGACATCAGAATTTCGTGAATATTTTTGTTTATTTTCATGAAGTAGGTGGGCCACCATGTGGGTTCATGCTGACACCTATAGTTTTTAATATGAATATGAAGTTTTGGAACACCACAATGGACATCTGTATACTTTCTAATTGGAGTGATTTTTCTTGTCCTGATTTTCATTAGAAATGTTCATAATTTCTCATTGTTATCTCATTAACTTCTTTATTGGGATAGAATCGATCCATGTGAAACAGGTTTTATTATCACTTGTTTGATATATATTTTTATTGATTTTTGTAGAGGAAAGGTAAGGGAGATAGAAACATCAGATAGTCCTGCCCCGGAGAGGGAGAGAGAGAGAAACATCAATGATGAGAGTGAATCTTATTTTCTTGAATGTAGCCTAATGTTGGTCATTCTTTCTAGAGAAACCCAGAACCATAGCAGCTTTGCAATGGAAACCTTTAATTATTTTGGATGCAAAGTTAGGTTGTATATTCATGGCCTGAGCAGTGCTATGTCCAGTGGCATTAGTTGTCCCTGGAGTGTTTTCCAAGCCATCATTGTAAGTTCCAGGGTCAGCAGGTCAGCAGAGATTAAAATGCAAACCACTCATTTACTCTCTGGTGGCCAATGCTGAATTTGTACAAGATGGTAAACATCAGTTCCTATGCAGATGCCACCCAAAGGACTGACAAAATCATTACAGAATCAAGATGTTCAACCGAAATCGGTTTTGCTCAGTGGATAGAGCATTGGTCTGTGGACTGAAAGGTCCCAGGTTCAATTCCGGTCAAGGGCATGTACCTTGTTTGCAGGCACATCCCCAGTAGGGGGCATGCAAGAGGCAGCTGATCGATGTCTCTCTCTTCAATGTTTCTAACCCTTTCCCCTTCCTAAAAAAATCAATAAAATATATTTAAAAAAAA
Organism: Lasiurus borealis; assembly: GCA_004026805.1. NCBI lineage: Eukaryota > Metazoa > Chordata > Mammalia > Chiroptera > Vespertilionidae > Lasiurus > Lasiurus borealis. The sequence goes on from PVJN01029704.1 coordinate 17,310, forward strand.
AAAGTAACAAGCTCCCAGAACTCAGCTCATTCCCACTCATGTCTACTCACTATGCAGAGAATGACCTGCCATCTGTCTATCGATGGAACCTTTTTCAATGAAAAATACTTCACATTAGATGCTCACTAGCACATTAGTGGTAAGAGTTATTGTGGGTATAAAGGGAGATGGAGCCCTGACCGGTTTGTCTCAGTGGATAGAGCGTTGACCTGCAGACTGAAAGGTCCCAGGTTCGATTCTAGTCAAGGACATGTACCTTGGTAACGGGGTGTGCAGGAGGCAGCTGATTGATGTTTCTATCCCATTGATGTTTCTAACCCTCTTTCTCCCTGTAAAAAATCAATAGAAAAATGAAGGGAGATGTAATCATTGGATATTGACTAATGGTTTTACTTATTTTTAGGCTTAAATTACAGAGAACGTGCCACTATTCAAACTGTTGCGGAATTAATGATACTCCTTTCTTGTTTATTTTTGTCCCCTGGATGTGCCCCAATCTGGGCTTGAGCCCGCAATCCTGGCACATTAGGATGATGTTCCACCAGCAAAGTTACTCCTTTGTCAGGAAAATATTAATGAATCTTTTTGTTGTTGTGAATCCTCAACTGAGGCCATTTTTCCATTGATTTTTAGAAAGAGTGAAAGGAAGGGTCAGACACAGAGAGAAATGTCTTTGTTGGAGAGATACACAGATCAGTACCTCCTGTAAGGGCCAGGGATGCACCCTGCAAGGTAGGTACATCCCCTTTACCGGAATCAAAGCCAGGACTCTCGGTCCACAAGCCAATGCTGTATCCAGTGAGCCATACCAGCTAGGGCCACAATTAATGATCCTTGAGCTAAAAATACATCCCAGTGTTTATATTTGGCAGGTTTGTTATCCAGAGCTGACAGGTCATTCAGAAACAAAACAAAACAAAAAATGGGGGATTCAGGTGGGAGTCAGGGTGCAGTCAAATGCACTATGATCTTGTATATGCTAAGTGTCCGACCGTTCTTTGGACTCATCCCTATGATGTGCGTTGACCACCAAGAGGCAGATGACCGGACCCGTAGATTGCCTTGGTGCTGGGGTCTGGCCAATTGGGCCTGGACAGGACCGGCTGGACATGCCCTTTAGATCTCCCAAGGTCTCTCCCAGTCCCATTGTGCACCAGGGGGTCCCTTGATCTGGCCTTCACCTTCTAACAACTCGGGACTCCTCGGGGGATCTAGGAGACCCAGTTTCAGCCTGATCCCTGCAGGCCAGGCCTGCCTTGCTTGGTGGAAAAACATTGACTTATGAACTATGAGCTCTGGTTAGATTCCTGGTCAGGGCACATGCCAGGGATTCCCCTTCAATCCCCAACAGAGGGCATGTAGCAGTCAGTGGAACATTGATTCTCTCTCATTATGGATGTTTCTTTCCCCCTCTCTCTGACATCAATAAAATCTTTAAAAAAATAAATGTAGCCCTAACCGGTTTGGCTCAGTGGATGGAGCATCAGCCTGCGGACTGAGGGGGTCCCAGGTTCGATTCTGGTCAAGGGCATGTACCTTGGTTGCAGGCACATCCCCAGTAGGAGGTGTGCAGGAGGCAGCTCATTGATGTTTCTTTTTTTTAATTAATATATTTTATTGATTTTTTACAGAGAGGAAGGGAGAGGGATAGAAAGTCAGAAACATCGATGAGAGAGAGACATCGATCAGCCGCCTCCTGCACGGGAATGTTCCCGCAACCCAGGTACATGCCCTTGACCGGAATCGAACCTGGGACCTTTCAGTCTGCAGGCCGACGCTCTATCCACTGAGCCAAACCGGTCTAGGCTCATTGATGTTTCTAACTATCCCTCTTCCTCTCTGTAACAAAACAAAAAATACATTAAAAAAATAATAAATGTAGTTTCTCTTTCTTTGAAATACTTACCCAAGGGTATTGTTTCCATTGATCTTAGAAAGAATGGGAGGGATAGTGGGTAGAGAGAGAGCCATTGATATGAGAGAGACATCAATTGGTTTTTCCCTCAGGCACACAGGGCAGGCTGGGGACCAAACCTTCTACCCAGGTATCAGACCTGACTGGGAATCAAATGTGTGACCTTCTGTTGGGAGGGTCAATACTCTAACCATTGAGTCACACCTGCTGAGCTATAATAGTAGATTCTCCTTGACAGGACTTACAATAAATTTGAAGTTACATTATATTAGACATGACTGACAAATATATTACCATGTAAAGAAGTTTATCTCAAAGGTATTTCACACCCTGTCCCATTTGGCTCATTGTCTGCATGTAGTGCCCTCCACCTAAAGTCTGCAGGTTTGATTCCTGGTCCCACAAATGCCTGAATTGGGAGTGTGATTGCAAATATCAGGGCACGTTAGGGAGGCAACCAATTTCTGTTTGTCTTGCACATGGATATTTCTTTCCATCTCCACCTTCCTCTCTAAATCTAGTTTTTAAAACGATTTAAAAATATCTTCAGAGAAGGTATTTCCCAGCTCCTGTCAGCCCTAGACAGCTGCCCTGCCAGCTAGAGGCACTTAACGTTGTGTGAGCCTAAGGGAAAGCAGCAGAGAAGGGCTCAGCCATCCGGAATTACATGCTACATTTATTTTTTTTATTATTTTATTGATGTCAGAGAGAGGGGGAAAGAAACATCCATAATGAGAGAGAATCAATGTTCCACTGACTGCTAAGAATTTTGGTGGATTTAAGCCACTAAACTTCGGGTGTTTTATTCCACAACAAAGACAGGTTGTAAGAGAAAAGAGTGCCTGAGATTGAAACGCTCAGTAACAAAAACCTTATGCATGTGGCATGGCCTTGGGACTGGCTAGTGGATAGGGGCTCAAAAGGAGATGTGTTAGTGGATGGTGCAAGCGAAGGAAGTAGGATGGAAGTCTGGAAGGACAGGGAATGTTCTGTTTTGCTTTGTCTTGTTTTGGGAAATCATGTTTTCATCTAAGGAAAAAGCTTTTGCACATGAAGCAGAAGAATCACCTGGCCAACCCATAGACCACTAAGTAATAATGAAATATTGTTGCATTAAGAGAACCCGTTTTGGTGTGGTTTTATATAACAGCTAATGAACTTGAAGCACTTTATATATATATATATATATATATATATATATATATATATATATACACACACACACAAACACACACACATACTGATATATATATATATATATAGATATATTTTACTGATTTTTTTACATAGAGGAAGGGAGAGGAATAGAGAGATAGAAACATTGGTGAGAGAGAAATATTGATCAGCTGCCTCCTGCACACCCCCTACTGGGGATGTGCCCGAAACCAAGGTATATGAGCTTGACCGGAATCAAACCTGGGACCTTTCAGTCCTCAGGCCGACGCTCTATCCACTGAGCCAAACTGGTTCCGGCTTCAAGAACTCTTTTTAAAAATATATATATATTATTGATTTTTTACAGAGAGGAAGGCAGAGGGATAGAGAGTTAGAAACATCGATGAGAGAGAGACATCGACCAGCTGCCTCCTGCACACCCCCCACTGGGGATGCAACTGCAACCAGGATACATGCCCTTGACTGGAATCAAACCTGAGACGCTTCAGTCCATAGGCTGACGCTCTATCAATGGAGCCAAACCAGTCTCGGTTCAAGCACTCTTTATTTTTTTTTTAATTAAATCTTTATTATTCAGATTATTATATTTGTCTCTCTTTTTTCCCCTCCATAGCTCCCCTCCAACCGGCTCCCAACCCTCCCTCTACCCTTACATCCCCCGGAATTTATGAGTCCATAGTTGTATGATTTTTGTCCAGTCTCTCCCTGTACACCCCTCACCCCTTTTCCCCTGAGAATTATCAGTCCACTCTCTTCCTGTGCTCCTGATTCTATTATATTTACCAGTTTATTCTGTTGATCAAATTTTTAATTCACTTAATTTTTAGGTTCCCTTGTTGATAGATAGGTATTTGTTGTTCATAATTTTTTATCTTTTATCTTTGTCTTCTTTCTCTTCTAAAAGAGTACTTTTCAGCATTTCATATAATACTGGTTTGGAGTTGATGAACTCCTTTAGCTTTTTCTTCTCTGTGAAGCTCTTTATCTGCCCTTCAATTCTGAATGTTAGCCTTGCTGGATAGATTATTCTTGGTTGTAGGTTCTTGCTATTCATCACGTTGAATATTTCTTGCCACTCCCGTCTGGCCTGCATCATTTCTGTTGAGAAATAAACTGACAGTCGTAAGGGTGCTCCCTTTTTGGTAATGAACTGTTTTTCTCTTGCTGCTTTTAATATTCTCTCTTTATCTTTTGCTCTTGGTATTTTAATTATGATGTGTCTTGGTGTGGTCCTCTTTGGATTCCTTTTATTTGGGTTTTTGTGTGCTTCCTGGATTTGTAAGTCTATTTCTTTCACCAGATGTGGGAAGTTTTCAGTAGTTATTTCTTTAAATAGGTTTTCAGTATCTTGCTCTCTCTCTTCTGGCACTCCCACAATTCTGATGTTGGTACGCTTGAAGCTGTCCCAGAGGCTCCTTACATTATCTTCACATTTTTGGATTCTTTTCTCTTCTTGCTTTTCCAGTTGAGTGTTTTTTGCTTCTTTATATTTCAAATTTTTTACTTGATTCTTGCCTTTCTCTAGTCTGCTGTTAGGACTCTGTATAATATTTTTTATTTCAGTCAGTGTATGTTTAATTTCTAGTTGGTCCTTTTTCATCTCCAGTTGGATCTGTTCCATCTCTAGTTGGTCCTTTTTCATCTCTAGTTGTACCTTTTCCATCTCTAGTTGGATCTTTAGCATCTCTAGTTTTTCATCTCCTCTTGGCTCTCACTAACTTTATCCCACTTCTCTAGCATATTCTTGAAAAACTTGTAAGTGTGGTTTTGAACTCTATATCCAGCCGTTTTTTCCCCTCCATTTCTTTTGTTTGTGATCCCTTCCCTTGTCTCGGCATTTTCACTATGCCGGGAGAACTTCTGTGTTGAATTCAGCCTTATGATACCAGACTTGCAAAACCGCAGAAGCCTCTCTATTGAGCTTGGGATGGGTGGAGTCTCAGGGCTTAAGGGACCGCCTTGCCTTCCAGTCGGCCCCGCCCTCCATGGCTCCTGAGTGTCACGTGACTGGGTAATCGCTGGAGTGGTCCTTGTACTCGAGCCCCCAGTGCCTCTAACAGCTGCCTTTCCAGCTCCCCTGCGCACCAGGACCACATGAATCTAGGTCTCCAGGGTTTCGCCCAAAAACAGTGGCTTAGTGGAGTCAGAAGTGGCACAGTTGGGAGGGTCTGTCTCCCGCCCACTCTCGAAAATGAGCAGCACATTTAGCAATCTGTCCTCTGCGCAGTGCCGTGCGCACCACCACCAGACCTCTGATCTTTTGCGACTTCCCAATTTCCTTGCACCTCTTCCTTTTCACAGTCCAAACTCCCCCCATATGAGTTTCGGCTGGATCTGGGGCTTAGTGTCGTAAGATAAGGGGTTCAATGCCATTGGGAGTCTCCGTTTCCCTCCTGCCAGAGAAAGCCAGCCAGGTACTCCGGCATCTGCTCTCTCCACGCGTGCATCTCCGTACCTCAGCTTTTTGCAGCTCCTCTGGGTCTCTGTGAGCCCCTCTCTTTACTTCTAGCTGTAGAACTTACACTCAGCCAGCTTTCCTATGGTTCTGGATGATGTCCGTTCTGTCTTTTAGTTGTAGTTTTTTCACAAGCACTCTTAACGACTAAATTGTGTCCTCTGAAAATGGGTATTTTGACAGCCTAATCCCCAATATGTCTGTATTTAGAGATAGTGGATTTATTTGAGGTCATTAATGTTATATTAGGTCACAAGAGTAGGGTCCTATTCTGATAGAAGTGGGGTCCTTAGGAGGAGATAGAATAACCTGTGTGTATATATTCCTGAAATTTAATTTGGATAATATTATCAAGGAAGGATAGTTCAATGTCTTTTTCTGAGGTAAGTCAACAATGTTTATTTTTGATATGTTTATTTTAGAATAAGTATTATATTCAAATGCTTGATGAAATAATAAAAGTTGTATAGTGGAAAAACAGTATTCAAGGTAATTTAATTTTAGTAATGCATTTTATAACAATGTTCTTTAAAAGGTTTATTTTTAAGCAGTGCTGTTGTCCAAAGGATCACATGTCTTAGTCCTCCAAGTTTCATATCCTAGATCCTGTCCCTCTGAAAGGCTCTGGCACTCAGCCATGTTCAGTCGTGGTCTCCCTGGGGAACAAGGAAGGGAGCAGGAAAGGCTGCTGGTGTGAGTGTGAAATTGCCCATCTACCCAGGGAGAGTTGTGGTTTCACCTTCTAGATCTTCATACTCACACAGAGCATTGCAACTCTTTGTTTAAGGAAAGTGCTTACATGAATTCCAATGGCAGTCATGTTCCTGGGTTCAAGCCCCTCCCCACCTCCAGCCCCTCACTGAGATCCCAGTTCCGGCAGAGTTGCTTCAACCTCATTACCAACATCTTCCTGCATGGCTCGGTGTGGGAGGAGAGAGCAAATTAGCTCCTGACATAACCTTTTTCAACTGCAGTTTCCAACACACGTTGAAGTCTTTACGATTGCTTTCATAATATGTTTGAAGCTAAATGTGTGAATCACTGACTTCCAAACTTCACCATTGGGAATGGAGAGGATTGTTGACATGCAGACATCACTACCAGAAGGCATTTCATCCCATGATCAGTTTTAAGGAGGAAACCCACAGGAATGTCTGAAAGACGTAGGACACTCTTAACATCATTTCTGGAGCATTTGTCTGAAAGACGTAGGACACTCTTAACATCATTTCTGAAGCATTTGCCCCTGTGGATTGTGTCTTCTGCAATAAAGAGGCTCCTGTTTGATGCAGGTGAGGCTTCATCAGGGTTTATGTCAGGGCATTCCCCTCCGTTCCATTGGTGTATGGATCTATGTTAATCCCTGATCACAACCACTTGGTTATTTGTATGAGCCACGTCCTGAGTGCTTCAGGGTTCAGGATCTGAAGAAAGCCTGAGTGCAAATGACAGAGGTGAGACAATTAATAATAATTTGGAACTAATGGAGGCCAGGCAGAAAGTCCAACACAAGGGGAAGGACTTTCACTGATGTCCCGGCCTTGCCAACCTTTTATTCAATTTTGGATACACATATAGCCATTAGTCAGGCAGGCATTTCCAGTAGCAGACTATGTTAAAGGTCATTAAGTATTAGTAAATATTTTCTCTTGAGACTATTTGGTCAGGAAATTGCTTCAGTTACCATTGTCTCCACTAAAGAATCGGTGCATAGCTCTGGACCTTGCCAGGGCCCAAGGTTCACCAGTGTTCTGCACTCCTTGTTTACACTTCTCTGATGGTGAAGACAATGTGTATCTTCCAACACTTAATCTTGCTTTGTAAAATGTTGTTCTGTGTCCAAAAAATGAATGTTCAGCAGAGACCAGTTTGGCTCAATGGATAGAGCGTCAGCCTGCGGACTGAAAGGTCCCAGGTTCGATTCCAGTCAAGGGCATGTACCTTGCTTGCGGGAACATTCCTGTGGCAGGAGGCAGCTGATTGATGTCTCTCTCTCATCGATGTTTCTAACTCTCTATCCCTCTCCTTTCCTCTCTGTAAAAAATCAATAATATATATATATATATATATATATATATATATATATATATATATTTAAATGAATGTTCCAACATTCCTATATTTGAAGTATTTTGCCTCTCCTGTGTATCTTTTGCTTAAATTACTGTCAAAATTCCCTTGACTTTCCCTAGCTGGCTTGGCTCAGTGGATATAGCGTCAGCCTGCAAACTGAAGGGTCCCGGGTTCAATTCCAGCCAAGAGCACATACCTGCATTGCAGGCTTGATCCCCAGTGGGAGTAGGGGTGTGTGTGCAGGAGGCAGCCAATCAACGATTCTCTCTCTCTATTGATGTTTCTATCTCCTTCTCTCTTCCTCTCTGAAATCAATAAAAAAATATATTTAAGAAAAAAAAAATGCCTTGACTGGGTAATCAATTTATTGTGTAGAACACTTGGATATAATAAGGAATGTCTTTCTGTTTATTTGTATCTGCTTTCTTTAGAATTCTGTCATTTTCACTTACAACTCTTTCACCTTTTTTGTATAATAGATTGTCTTTATGTGCTCATATGTTTATTACATGTGGTGTGTTTTTTGGTTTCAGATGGCAATACTAAGGGGTGATATTTTATTGACCTAAAACAATTAAATACTTATATATGTTAAACATAATCCTCTGGTATGACTTACTCTAAAGTACAGGTTTCTAAGCAGGTCATATCTTTAAAAAAAGTTTTATAACCCTGGAATGGATATCTATATTCATGAATATACTGGAAAACAGTTAAAATAAAAGAATGGTGATAGGACTAAGCAAACTGATAATAGTTATTATTCTTTCAACTCTGTGTTAAATATTGTTTATTTTAAAATAGTCTTGCTTCCCAAATATAAGGAAAACTAACAGGAGACATTCTCCATTACTATCAATGTCTCATTAACTAGGTTATATGGACTACTATAGTTAAAATATTCCTTAAAAAAAAAAAAAGTCATCCTAGAACAGAAAGACTTCTAAGACCACAACTTAACAACTAGAAAAATTTTATCTCTTGAAAAATACGTAAATTAAAATCTGTTTCCAACTATGTTGGATGGGACCTTATCTCATCAGATACTTAACTATGTATGAATACCTGGTTCTTTGTCTGACACCCTCAACCCCCTGCTTCCCTAATTGAAGCTGCCTCTCTATTCAGATGGGGGGGACACAGGGGCTGAGAGAGCAGCTGCCCCCCTGCCCCCTCCTCCCGGAGGGCTTAAGGAGCCAGGCAAATCCCAGGCAGAAAGTTTCTGGTTTCAAACCCAGTCTGCCCGCCTTTGGAATCCTCTGTAACTTGCCTGTAAGACTGTGACCGGCCTGCGAAGACCCTGGGAAAGGCCCCTCCCTGGGACATCTGCGGCTGAAGGCGGGCCAGCCAGGAGTCTAAGCACAGCCTCTGGGGCCCGGAA
>PVJN01029705.1:0-26204 GCA_004026805.1 Lasiurus borealis
GGGGACCTGAGGTCTAAGATGAGGAGCCCGGGGCGGGTTCTGAAGGTCTCAAGGATCCCCGAGTGGCTGCATCCCCGGCTGGCACTGACCTTGAGGCGGCTGTGAGGGACCCTGGCACACTGCCCACCTCGGGGCTCCGGGGTCCTGCGTCCAAGCGTTGGTCCGTCCGACCAGCTGGGCTCTGGGGCCACGGTGGGGGTCTGTCCCGGCCTGGGGTCCCCACCCCCTGGAGGCTATGAGCCACCGGTGAGTGGTGACAGGAGCAGGGGGAGGAGGAGGGCCGGGAGGAGGTGGCCTGCCTGGAGCGGAGCTGAGCCGAGTGGAGCCGAGCCGAGTGCTGCAGAGCTGCTGGCCACAGGGAGCCGCAGGGAGGATCGCAGTGGGGATGAGGGTGGGGGTGGGGCCGGGGGTGGGGGTGGGGGTGGGGTGGAAGGGGTGGCCAGTGTCTCAGAAAGGGACACCTGGGCCTCACTTTAACCTGCCTCCTTGGCGCAGAGAGAGTCTGTGCCTCCTGTCCCTGCTAGCCAGAACTCCCCTCTTCCAGGAAGCCTTCCAGATGTCCCTTGCTGGTCTCTCCAGGCCTGTGATCCCTGCAGCCAACACACACACACACACACACACACACACACGCACGGACGCACACACATGCACACACATGCATATGCACACACATGCATGCACACTTGCATGATCAGCTCCAAGAACTCCAGCCTGCACCTTTACAAGTGAACTCCCATGGGCTGACTGACCCAGGGCAGACCACCTAGCCCTGCCCAAGGCCATTCCATCATGATGAGAGTCCCGGCTGGCCGGGCGTCAGGCCGGGGGAAGGACGGACTTGACCAGAGGGATTGGAACTGCCACAAGACATGTGGCTGTGGGACCCTCTGTGCTCCAGCTCTGTCCCATGGGGTGCTGCCCAGGTGGAGGGGTGCTAGCAGGGTCACTCAGCCAGGCTTGAGTGGGCACATGGAGTGACTGGCATCCTCTCTATGGCAGGGTGGAGGCAGCCAGCAATGTCCCTAACCACCTGGGGCCCCTCTGGGAGCAGTGAGGAGGGGGCAGGGCCTCACTCTGAGAAGGCACAGCCACGTCCTCAGCCCAGCCTATCTGATGGGGCCACCCAGAGAGGACAGGAACCTCTGACAGGCCCCCTTTAAAGGAGGGGCCTCGGAGTCTATGGGGGACTCTTCATGCATGTGTGTGTAGGGGGTGGGGGCCAGAAGTTGCTGAGTGACTATAATCATAGGGCAGGCCCTGGTGCCACTGCCGATCCCAACTCTGGCCACAGGTGCAACTGGGAAGAAGGGGCTGCTCTCCTGCCCCAGCAGGGGCACTTCCAGGGCCTGAGCAAGGCCTGGGAAGGAGAGAGAGACCCATACCCTCCAACAGTGCTCTCAGGCAGTGAGCTTCCTCGCAACATACAGACATGCTGGCCCCGAGGCCAAAGCTTGGAGACCCCAGCTCACACTCCCCACCGTGGCTACACCTGCATCCCTGGTCCCTGACCCTGAGCAGCGTGAGGAGCGATCATGGCACAGTGTGGGGGCTGGGTGAGGGCTGCCGTCAGAATCCTGGGTGCCAGAGGGGCTACATCAGGGAGGGGTGCCCGGGGGGGGGAGTTAGGGAGGGATTCCTGGCCTGGGGTGGGGGCCACCTAAGCAGAGTCCTGAGAGCGTCCGTGGTTGTCAGGAGTAAGTTCATCCCAGGAGCCAGATCTGCTTCTCAGGCTGGGCATGGATCGACTCTTTTAACTCACCAGCACCTGGAGGGAAGGGGTTGCCCTTCGCCCCCCTTGATGGGAAAGGAAACGGACGTGGTTGAGGCAGTCCCCGGAGCTTCTTGAGCTGACGGCCCTGCAGGGGCCAGAACCCAGCTCCCACCCGAGCGGCTGGCGGAGGCCAGCGGGGCCCTGGTCGGCCGTCCTGCCGGTGCCCTCAGGAGGCTCGAAGAAAATGGGTGAGGGAAGCAGACAAGGTGGTTCGGCTCCACAGGGAAGAGCACAGGTCCAGCCAATCCACTCGAACCTGAGCTGCACCTCGCTGGTGCGACCCCTTCTCCGAGCCCCAGATCCTCACCTAAAAATGGGCGGACTTCCGGCCCTGACCGTGGTGCGCTCCCGGGGGGCTTGGCAACTCACTCCATGGCCAGAAAGAGAAGCTGAAACCCTCTCACTGCAGAGGCCCAGGGAGACAGGACTCACACACAGCGGGTGTTCACCGGGGACCCCCTCCCAGCGGGGTCTCCAGGGAGCTCGGCCTGGAGGGCCGGGGAGGCCCTTGGTCCTGGGGCTGGAGGTCCCAGCTGCGCTCTGTGTGAGGGTGGCGGGAGGTGAGAGTGGCTGGTGTGGCCAGAACACAAAACAAGGGGCAGGAACCCAATGAGGGGAAGAGCAGCACAAGGACCTGGGGTCACCAGGGGAAAGACGTGGTGGGCAGGGTTCCCTTTCATCTCTGCGGGGGTTTTTGTTGTTGTTCAAAGTAAAAATGTGGGGAAAGCTCCTGAGTGTGTGTAAAATTGGTTTGTGTTGGTTGTGTGTGTGGTGTGTGTGTGTGTGTGTTTTGTGTTGGCTGTGTGGGTGGTGTGTGTGTGTTTTGTGTAGGTTGTGTGTGTGTGTTTTGTGTAGGTTGTGTGGGTGGTTGTGTGTGTTTTGTGTTGGTTATGTGGGTGGTGTGTGTGTTTTGTGTTGGTTGTGTGGGTGGTTGTGTGTGTTTTGTGTTGATTGTGTGTGTTTTGTGTTGGTTGTATGTGTTTTGTGTTGGTTGTGTGGGTGGTTGTATATGTTTTGTGTTGGTTGTATGGGTGGTTGTGTATGTTTTGTGTTGATTGTGTGTGTTTTGTGTTGGTTGTGTGTGTTTTGTGTTGGTTGCGTGGGTGGTGTGTGTGTGTGTATGTGTGTGTGTGTGTGTGTGTGTGTTTTGCATTGTGTGGAAAGAGGAAGGGAGCTGGGCATGGGACTTCCCTGTGGGGTGGCGGAGGGCTGGCTGAGAGGGGGAGACACTGAATGCGGGCCCAGAGGAGGGCCCCGGCCCACGGGAGGTGTCTGGGGCTTGAATCAGCCTGAGCCGCACGCAGTCTCGTCTCGCTCAGCGGTGGTGCCACAGAGGCCCCACGGGGCCAGCGGCCAAGCCACGCCCACGGCTCGGCCGGGTCTCACCTGTCAGGGTGGGAACCTGAGCGCCCAGGTCGGCGGCACCTGACTGGGGTGCAGCCAGGGAGAAGCCTCACGTGAGGCCTCTGTGATCGGCCCTGCCCCTCCCCCTCCCACCTCGTGGCTCTGGGCGGGGTGTTCTCACCTGGGAAAGGCCAGTCCAGCCCCCCTGCTGCCGGGGCCCAGGGACAGGGGGTGCTGCTCGGGAGGGCCCTGGGCCTTAACCTGGACCGTCCCGGCTGCCTCTCCCCCACCCGGGGTAGATCCCTCAGCGCCCCAGTCCTTGGCCCCTTTAACAACTTCTCCCCTCCCCGGTCCCTCACTCACACCTCGGAGGTCTGGACCGCCCCTCCGCACCCCTCCGCACCCAGAGCTGGGCCAGGAGCCCCGGGAACCTCAGCAGGGGAGTAGGAGGCTCTGCGGTGCCACCTTCAGTCTGAACCCCCACCCCCTCCCCGGCCCTCCATGCCCCTTGGACTGTGCCAGGAGCTCCCTGAGAGCAGGGGCCAGGCTGATGGCCGAGGGGCCGGCCTGCTGTGGCCACTCCCTGATGGCCGGCTCAGTGGACGGTGGCCTGGGACCTCCGAGAGCTCAGGGGCCGAGTCTGCCTCCCCTGGACCCCGGGCCCGGGGCAGAGCTGTCTGATTGGTTGAACTGAGAGGGGCAGCACTAAGGCACATGTTTATTAGCGCTTACTGCGTGCCGGCCGCTCCTCCTAGCACTGGACACTGAAATTCGGTGGCTCCTGAAGAGAGAGTCTCATGGGAATGGAGGGGACCTGAATTTACCAAGCTGGGTGCTGGCGGGAGGTGCCAGCAGACACCACGGGACCCCTGGCCCACAGCTCCCCAGTTAAGCTCTCGTGGTTGCCTGTAAAACCTGTTGTCTTTATACCCCCCTCTGGCCCCGGCAAGGACTGAATGCCCGGGCTGAGCTCTGCAAGGCGCCAGCCAATCAGTTTACCCCAAAATGTGCAAACTAGATTTACTATGCCTGATAGTAAATCTAGATTTACTCCCCCCACTTCTCTTTGATGTACATTGTTTTTATCTCTGTGGCCCCAAATCAACCCCTGGTTACAGGTCCCTGGTGCAGGAGTAAACAGCAAGCTAAATCACCAGTGAAATGTCTCTGAATTACTCTTTGACACCCACGGCAGCCCTGATTGGGGTGAGGGGGTTCGTATTATTGTCCCCATTTTATGGACAAGGATATGCAGGCTCAGGGAGGTTAAGTAATCTGCTCAGGGCCACACAGTTGGTGAGTGAGGAGAAAGACCTGCCCCCACCCCCCCCACCTGTTCAGACCCTGTGGCCGGACGCCCCTTCCTCTCTCAGACCAGCCCTGAGCCAGGAAGGGTAGCAAAACCACCCTCGCACGGTCGGTGCTTGAGCCATGTCAGGCTACACTCCCTGAGTTGACCCCTCCTGACCTGTCCATCCCTGCGGATGGCTGCCCAATGCCTGCTTCTCCCTCCCAGGGACTTCGCTGAGGGCCAGAGCCTGCACCCCACATGCTCAGATCACCCTCTGGGCTCCCCTTTCCCTGCAGTTGAAGGTCCCAACTACTCGGCCTGGTGCTCCCACTCTGTGTGTGGTCCGCTCCTCCTGTCACACGGCCCCCTCCCGGCGCAGGCCCTCTCTCGCTCTGTCCGGCCAGCAGAATTGCCCTTCCTCCCGACGGCCTTCACCAGCCCTTGCTGGGGACCTCTGTCCCGTGTCCCCTCAGGTGGGGTCAGCTCCCTGACTGAGGGCTCAGCATGGAGTCCCTCCACCGCCGTGTTCCTGAGGAAGGCCCTGAGCAAACGGGGTCCCAATATCCCCATGTGGCTTCCCCTGGAGGGGTGGGGGAGAAAGATGGGAATTCACAGTCTGTGCTCCCGAGTTTGTGAGCCACTGCACACGTGATACAGGGACTGGTCTTGGTGTGCCGTAGCATGCGTTTACACACACACACACACTCCCATGTGCAACAGGCCTACGTGCAGGAGCCTGCGTGTGCAGCCAGCCCCGTCTAGATGTACGTGTCTGGGTGCATGTGTGTGTGTGTGTGTGTGTACACCTGCGATGGGGGCTCCTGTCTGGGAATGCATGCATCCGCATCTGTGTGGGGGCCTGCATATGCCCCGGGTGGCCAGGCTGCTTGTCCTGGGGTCTCTCCTGCAGCAGCCCCCCTGCTGTGGTGAGAAAGGGGCACCGTGCCTTCACCTGGACCCCTGCCCACGCTCCAGCCCGGCCGCACCATTGCCCTCCGCCACCGGCAGCCCCTGGCAGCAGATCGGGGCGCCTCTTGGAGCCGCTGGCTGGGGGGGACCTGCCCAGCGGCGGGGCGGGCCTGCTGGGCGGCTGCACAGAGGCCCCTGCTTTCGGAGGCAGGCAGCCAGGGTGCAGTATCAGCGCAGCTTCCTCCTGTGAGCCTCGGTTTCCCCACGGGTAACCCAGGGTGACAAGCCTGGGTTACAGAGGACTCGAGGGGCTCAGGTGTCCACGGTAGATGCTCACGCACCGGGAGCTGCCGCGATTCTGAACAAAATCGTTATTATTACAAGTCCGGGGATCCTCATCTACGGCGGCGCCCTGAGGAGCGGGCCGACGAGTGGCGGAGAGCATTGTGCTCCCACCCTGCACAAGGTGGGAGGCCACAGAGGCAGTCATGGGGGAAACGGGGGCCAAAGGGTGCCCTGGTGAGGTGTAGGGGGTGGTGGGGGGCGGGTGGCCTGGGGGATGCTTCCAGCTTGGAGCTCGAGGGCTCTCCTGTGCATACAAAGTCACGGGGGCACTCGGGGGCTCTAGCTGGGCCCCAGGACAAGGGCGGTGAACACCCCTCTTCGAGACGGGGTCTGTCCCCAGCCAGCTTGTCCCAGAGCGTCGTCACGGGAGCCGAGCAGGCTGCTGGGCCTCTCCCTGCGGCAGCCATCCCTGCCGGGGGCTCTGCTCCGCCCAGGGCTGCACTGGGGCTTCTCCCTTGTCCTCCTGGCCTGTGGCCTCGGGGAGCCTCTCCCAGGAGCAGGGCTGAGCCGGCGGCCCCATCCCGGCCAGAGCGACACTGGCCGCCGTCCTAGCGCTTGTCCTCCTTCTGCTGCCGCAGGGCCTTCAGGAAGACCCCCTTCACCTGGCCCAGGGTCTCGTGGTACATCCGGAAGTCCTCCTCCTTCCCCCGCAGGGCATCGTCCAGGGCAGCTTTCAGCATCTCGTTCTCCTCGGCCTGGATGGCCAGCCTGGACCGCAGGGAGAGAGAGGGCTCCGTGAGGCCCGCGCTGGTGCACAAGGACCCTGGGATGGGACCTGTTAGCGCAGGCTCCCTCTGACCCGTCCCATCCTCCCACAGACCCCTGGGGGAGCCCCACGTGGGATTCCCTCTCTGAACCCTTCCGAAGCCCCGGGCCGGGCACCAGGTAGCTCCCCAAAAGGTTGGCTGCCTCAAGGATGGTACTCATTTGTAGAGGTGCCTCTTCCTTCCCTTCCCATCACTGCATTGGACCTGGAAAGGCTTAACTGAGTGAGAAAAGTGGGTTTGGCCACCCCTGCTCAATAAAACTTCTCTTGGGACTTTGCGGTTTTCGGGGTCCCTGCTGAGTCTCTCCATCTCCTGATGGCCAGTGGCTGAATCACAGGCCTACAGCCCACGGCTCTCGGCAGGGCCAGCCTTCTGGACAAGCAGAAGTCCAAGGGGAGGGTCGTGATCCTTCTGCCCATCCGAGCAGCTCCACCCAGGCCGTGCCACCCCCCGGAGGACAGGACAGGGGCACCTGGTGCTCATCTCCTCCATCTGGGACTCCACGGGCATGCTGGAGAGCTGGGTGAAAGACGGGTCCTTCTTTTCCCTCCCGTTCGGGTGGTGCCGGGTGCTGGAGGTGGGCAGACCTGTGGGGCAGCAGCATCCGCTTTCTGTGACCCTGGCCCTGTGCTAGCACTCTCTTTCTCCGCCCCCGATGGCCCACTCCCTGCTTTTCCACTTGTGGAAACATCAGCATTCCTGCAAGGTGCCGGCCAGGCCTGCCTCCCTCCAGAAGCCCTCCCGGATTCCAGCCCTGCATTCCCCTGGGCACTGGCTTTGGCCTCTGCGAGAGCCTCAGCTTTGTACCAAGGAGGTTCCTCTAGTTCCTCCGTCCATCTTTGTCCTTTACAAGTTTCTGGAAGGCCATGGGGCTGAGCCTGAGTCTAGGGGCTCCCTTCATCTGATGCCCTCATACCCCTGGGTCCTCTAATGCCCATCCCGGCCAGCAGCTCCATCTATCCACACGTACAGAGGGTCCGGGGTGGCTGGGATCAGGGACCATGACTGGGCTCAGAAAAAAAAAAAAAAAATCAAGGCCCAGCTAGCTGGAGGGGAACTTGGGCACCGTCGACAGCATCAGAAACCGGTTTGGCTCAGTGGATAGAGCGTCAACCCTCGGACTGAAGGGTCCCGGGTTCGATTCTGGTCAAGGGCATGTATCTTGGTTGCAGGCACATCCCCAGTGGGGGGGCGTGCAGGAGGCGGCTGGTCGATGTCTCTCTCATCGATGTTTCTAACTCTCTATCCCTCTCTCTTCCTCTCTGTAAAAATTCAATAAAATATATATTAAAAGAAAGAAAGAAAACCTCCGTGCTGACCAGGCCCTCGGGCTGGCTGGTCCTCAGGGTGATGGGCTCAGGGGCCATCCCCTGGCATCAGCGGACCTGGCTTTCACCCCCTGCTGTGTGGCCTCAGGTAAACCACCAGCCTCTCTGAGCTGCTTTCCCCCCCTGTGAAATGAGGACAATAGTTCTCGCCTCTAGAACTTCGGGAAGCCTGAGTGAATCCACCTGTGTGGGTGTGTGGGTCGGACCGCCTCCTCCGCACCCACGGCGTCTCTGACGTCACCTCACCGTCCCTCCCTCACTGGCTCCAGCTTCACGGCCTCCTGGTGGGGCCTCCAGGCCTGCAGCTGAGCTCAGGAGGGGTGCCTTTTCAGAGTTCCTGTGTGCCTGGTCCCCTCCCACTGCCACCATCTCTGCCCCATGGAGAGCGGCTGCCCCCTCCCACACCCATCCCCTGGCTCAGCCTCAAGCCACAGCACCTGCCTCCAGCGAACCTAGCGTGGCTTCTACTGCTTTTTATCTATTTCTCGTCTACCTTCTTCACTGGGCTGGAACTGGCAGGAGGGGCCAAACCCCAGAATCGGGGGCTCCTCCCTTTACTGACGGGGGGCTGCACTGCCCGTGCCACAGGCCCGGAGACACCACATCCTTGGGGGCCTGTTCCTGGAGGGCCAGGGGGGTCAGCAAGACGGAGAGCCAGGGCCTTCCTTAGCCTGGTCCTCAGCAGCACCTGAAGGCCCGAGCCCTGGGCCCCGCTGGCGAGAGCAGGGGGAAGGGCACACTCCCCTCTGTGTCCCCGTCCCGATCCCGTCTGCGCTGGCACCAAAGGTCAGTGTCTGGGGCTGGGGGACGGAGTGGGAGGTACTGGGCTGCTGAGAGAGAGGCAGGGCAGTGGGGACAGAGCCTCCAGGGGTTTGGGATGGGATGTCCGAGGGAGGCAGGCCCAGCCCTCCACACTGGACTCTCTCTCCCCGCCGGGAGTCAGCCACCCCAGCAAGGCTTCTGGCTCCGGCCTCCTGCACCCCCCGCTCGGCCCAGCCCCAGGAGACACTAACACTGTTGGCTGGAGGCTGTCTCTGGAGAAGCCCTGACAGAGCCATGGACCTTTGGGGATAGGACAGCAAACGCCCTCCACAGCGGGTGAGGGCCTGGGAGGGGACCTGGCCAAGGCCACGGGAGCAGAAATAGGACCCCAAACTCAGGTCCGCTTCCTCCAAGGGGAGCATCAGGGTGTCCCCTCCCCTCTTCCCCTCCGTGCTGCTGGCCGGAAGCGGAAGCCGCCACCTTCGACCATGTGAGGGGAGCTGAGCGTGGGGATGGTGGGGCAGGAGCCTCCGGGCTAGGAGAAGCCCTTCGCTGAGCTGACCACTGGTGGGGGCAGAACGCCGACGTCAGCTCAGGTCAGAGGGATGAGGGCTGGGGTGGTGCTGGCTGCGGGCACCCAGCCAGGGCACTGCCACCTTCCGCTAAAGGCTCACAGGTGAGCTGGGCCAGGGCCACCTAGGGCAGCGGTTCTCAACCTGTGGGTCGCGACCTCCTTTGGGGGTCCATCGACCCCACCACAGGGGTCACCTAAGACCATCAGAAAACACAGATATTTACATTACGATTCACAACAGTAGCAAAATTACTGTTAGGAAGTAAAAAGAAAATAATTTTATGGTTGGGGGTCACCACAACATGAGGAACTGTATTAAAGGTTCCCGGTATTAGGAAGGTTGAGAACCACTGACCTAGGGAGAAGGCACTCTGGGGCTCCTGGGTCTGCCTGGGAGGCTGGGGAGAGGAGGAGGGGGAGGGAGGACAGGCAGAGCCCACCCTGATGGAGCCTCTGCTTCCCACCTCCTCCTCTCCGGGCCGCTGGCTGGCTCCTCCGTTAGCCGCCCCGCCCCGGGCCCTGGGCCCCTGGGCCAGCCCTACCTGCTTTGCTCCTGGAGGCTGATCTCTGAGGGGCCGTCCTCGCCGGCTCCAGGTGCATCCTCCCCAGGTGCTGCTCCAGCACCACGCCGCGCTGCCGCTCCTCCTGCAGCCTCCGCTGGGCCTCCAGAAGCCGGCCATCCCGCTCCTCCACCCTGGGGGCGAGACGAGGGGCTGCCACTCCCTGCCTCCCAGAGGGGTGGGCGCGTCTTTCAGGGGTGCGTGGCGGTGGTGGGACGTGTGATGCAGGAACACAGGGACGTGCGTTTAAGACCCCTATGGCTCCCTTCGAGGCTGAAGGGGGAACATCTGCACCACCTCACTCCCAACGCCTGCCCGCCAGAGGCAACCACCTTGAACATGTCTAGCTGCTGCTTTGACCTCTTACTGCCTTGTTTCCAGAGATGTTTATGTGGCTAAGTTTTATTTCTTTTTAAAGAATGTATTTTATTGATTTTTTACAGAGAGGAAGGGAGAGGGATAGAGAGTTAGAAACATCAAGGAGAAGAAACATCAATCAGCTGCCTCCTGCACACCTCCCACTGGGGATGTGCCCGAAATCCAGGTACATTCCCTTGACTGGAATCGAACCTGAGACCCTTCAGTCCACAGGCCGATGCTCTATCCAAAGCCAAACTGGTTAGGGCTATGTTTTATTTCTTTAGAGAGAGAGAGGGAGAGAGGGAGGGAGGGAGGGAGGCTTGCTGTTCCACTTGTTTATGCTTTCACTGGCTGCTGCTTCTTATGAGCCCTGACCGGGGATTGAACCACAACCTCGGTAGCGTATCAGGGCGACCCTCTCACCAACTGAGTTACCCAGTCAGAGCGATGCCTCTCCCTTTAAGGTTTAAATATCATTGTTTGACTTCCTGCTGTGCAACATGAGGATCTAGTTTTGCTTCAATGCCCTCCTCTCAGGACCGAGCGTCACCTCCCCGCCCCCCACGTCTTGGCTGAATTAGGATTAGGTGTTGTATTGGCTTCCTGTTGCTGCTGTAACAAATGGTCGCAAACGTATCCGCTTCAAACGACACGAGTTTATTATCTCACACAGCTCGGTTATTAGCCGGGGGGTTCGGCCGGTTCTGTGGGTGTCTCTGCTCCAGGTTCCACAAGCCAGAACCAGGGAGCTGGTGGACCTGGGCTGGTCCCTGGAGGTTCTGGGGGAGCATCCGCTTCCCGGTTCAGTTCCAATGGATGGACTGAGCTCCCGGCTCCTGCTGGCTGCTGGCGGGGTCATTATCTTTGTGAGGTCACGTGGCCCCTCCCCCTTCTAAGCTTGCGGGATGCTCTCATCACGCTCTGAATCTCTGGGGTTCCGGCAGACCCAGCTGGAGCAATCTCTCTGCTTTTAAGGGCTCAAGCGATCACACGGGGCTCACCTGGTAATCCAGGATAATGTTCCTATGTTGGGGTCCATAGCAATAATGACATTTACAAAGTCCCTTTGGCCCCAGAGGGGGACCCAATCCTGTCCACCCCAGGGGAGAGGGGTTTGCATTAGAAATGTCATGGTTACATTTCCTTTCTGAATTGTTGCTTCTCTTGGGTTTAGCGATTGCCTTCTGTTTATTATCGTTTATGGCTATTATTGTTGTTATCGTCTATGTGCCGGCCATGACTTTGTGGGCCTGGAAGGCCTTGCTCTTTGGTTATTTCTCATGAAGAACTTGTTTGACCTCACTGGGGCGGGGGCAGGTCCTTCCTGTGGCCAGGTGTGGTGGCACTGGCGACGTTGGTGGCACTCAAGGCCCACCTGGAAGGCCGGGAGGCCCTGAGATTGAGGCAGGCAAAGGTTACAGACATACATGCAGATCGGAGTGGCTGCTGGGAAATTCTCAGGGTTGGAGGAACTGGTCTTTGCAGCCTTGTGGCCATTCAAAAGAAGGAATGAATGGTGACAGTTTTGAAAAGTACAAACTACTAACACCGAACAGCACACGAACGCAGTCTGCAGCCTCTTAGCACAACGTGTCCCAGCATGTTTCTTGAAACTTTATTTGCAAAAGCAAAAAAAAAAAAAAAAAAAAAAAAACCCTCAAATAACCTAAAGGTCCACGAACAGGGGAAAGAGGATAAGTGATGACTAACATTCACACCCGGGAATCGGATGGAATATGAGAGAGGTGGGCTGGTCAGCTCCGTGGCTGCCAGCCTAATGCTCCTGGGTAGCTCAATGAACATTGATGAACATTAGACAGAATTAAAGACTCAGCTCCTCGGTCACACTGGCCACACGGAAGTGGCCAAACCACACGTGGCTAATGGCTTCTTCTTTGGTCAGGAGCTGAGTGGAGGAGGTCAGATCTCTATGAAGATCCATATTACACATTATATACATAGCACCATATACACAATTTGTCCATGGCTTTGGTCCCAGCAGCTCCCCAGCACCTCGTGCACCGACCTCATGAAACTCCAAGTATTTTTAAAGACCCGCCCTTTTCACTTTGTAATTGATTTTCATTTTAGTTTGAGCGTCTGACCAAATGGACCGAATGGCAATGGGAAGTGATGACTATCAAGTCATTTGGGAATAAATGTTTTGATGTTTAAAATTTTGCTTTCACAAGGACTGTAACTGTTGGGATAGGGATTAAAGAATACTCAGGCCAAGACTGGTTTGGCTCAGTGGATAGAGCATTGGCCTGCGGACTGAAAGGTTCCGGGTTCGATTCCGATCAAGAGCATGTACCTTGGTTGCAAGCACATCCCCATTGTAGGGTGTGCAGGAGGCAGCTGATCAATGTTTCTCTCTCATTGATGTTTCTAGCTCTCTGTAAAAATAAAAAAAGTGAAAATATTATTAAAAAAAAAAAAGAATACTCAGATGAGGAGGTCCCCCTATCCAGGAATGAATTTAATACACATGATATGAAGATCAATATTACACATTATATACATAATACCATACACATAATTTAGCATTATTTGTGAACATTTCAAATGTGCATATTCTTTGGTTCAGAGATCCTACTATTAGGAGTTTATAACACGAATATACTCCCACAAATGTGTAAAGATGTGCCTAGTGTGAGTCCATCTTTAAATTAATTATATATGTGTGTGTGCATCTACAGATACACATATATAAAATATATTTACAAAAATATTTTTAGATGTACAAAAAACATTTTGAAAGTTCTAACAGATATTTTCTTTTTTTAAAAAAATATTTTTTTATTGATTTTAGAGAGAGGAAAGGAAAGGGAGAGGGAGAGGGAGAGAGAAACATCCATGATGAGAGAGAATCGAGCCCACACCAGACATGTGCCCTTGACCAGGAATCAAACCCGGGACCCTTTAGTCCGCAGGCCGACGCTCTATCCACTGAACCACACCGGCTAGGGCCTAACAGATCTTTTCTGTGAGAAATAGGAAATGGATTAGAGGTGGGGCTGGGAGAGGGCGTTGGAAAAGGAGTCTTTGTAATCAGTTCTATCTTTGTCACAGTAAAACTTCCAATCTCGGGCTCAGACAAGGCAGCGAGCTGAGAGCTCTGCATGGTTCTGGACTGAGACGCCCTCCTTGTACAAGCGGGGGGAGCGGTAAGGATGCTTGCAGTCCACCGGGGCCTCGGTGGGGAACAGAGCACTGATCGTGAGGAAACGGAAAACAAGGCCAGCACTTGTGCGTTCAGGAAGCCCCACCCCAATAAATTAGCATGCATGGCCACACAGAGACCACTGAGACCCCAAGAGCGCCACAGAAACCAAAGCAGCACCGCACTGGGGGGGCACTTTCACGGCCCAAGAACCGCCACAAGACGTTACACGTGGGGTGGTTTCTGCTGTGGAAACAGAGAACCGAGTCGCCTTGGTTCACAAAACCCCCAACACTTGGGTGCGACTCAAAGGAAATGGGAGAGGAAGGCTGAGTGGGTGTATTTCTCCCATTACATCTCCGTGATGGAAAAGGAATGACGGCCACTTTTCTCACAGCCCTGAGCACGCCTGAAAGTCAGGGCCTCCCTGCGTACTCCCGGGAAAGTCCACAACGAACGCTGATCACCTCCCGCCGCTAAGGTGGGGGCTGTCCATTGACCACTTCCCAGCACCCCTCTCGCCTTTGGTAATAATAACCTTCTCCTTTTCTCTCTAACACGCTGCCCCTCCTCCGGCTCTGAGTACCTGGAGGTACAGTGGTACCTCGAGATACGAGTTTAATTCGTTCCATAACCTTGAGGCGTGGGAAACTATGAGACGCTCGAGTCGCGGTAAACTGGTGGGTCGTGTGCAGCCGGCTGATGCGCGCGATTACTCCTATGTCAACTGTTGCTCGTATTTCAAAGCAAAAATCGCTTGCTCAACGGCTCGTATCTCAAAAATCTCGTATGTTAGGGCATTTGTATCTCGAGGTACCACTGTATTTCCAGTCAAGATGTCTGGCCCATGTCCAGGGAGGGACATGAGAGGGACCTGGGCCACCTAAGACCTCCCCCACCCCCAGAACCCACAGGCACTAGAACGGAAAGCCATTGGGCCTTCGTTCCAGCGGCCCAGAGGAGACCACCCAAGGTCCCTGCTCCCAAGACTCCTGGGCCTTCTGGAGCGTCTCCCCTGCTCTGTGCCTGGAGCCTCCCAGCACCCTCCACATGCCTTCGCTTGGCCAGAATCGGTTTCTGTTGCCTGTCACCAAAGCGCCCTCACCGACATGTGATACGGCCTGCGAGGGCGGAAACTCACTGATGTCTTTTATATTCTCCCGGCGGAGGTCACGTGGGGAGGCCATGTGTTGGCCAGGCCACCTGCATTGCTTGCCAAAGGGTCACTTGAGTGAGGAGCACTGATTTATCTGGAGGGAAAGCTGTCAACAGCCCCTTGGAGAAAACCGTGCCGCCTGGTCCACTGCCTCGGGCTGCACGCTCCCCTCTTCTCCCCCATAGAAGTCCCAGCTCTGAGCTCCCAGCTGCTCTCTTCCCCTTTGTAATTCCCAGCACCGGTCCAGCCTCCGATGGCGCCCAGACAGTGCCACATCCACCCATAGATTTTAACCACTGGTGGCCGACTGATTTTATTACTCCAGGGAGCATCTCCTGGAGACCCCCACCTCAGACCCACCTGCCTGCAACAGAGCTCGTAGGACAAGGGCAAACCAGTGTGACCACAGGGCCCCGAGGGTGTGGGCCCTGGGTGGGGACAGGAGCTGTGGTGTCTGGGAATGCCCTGCACCCACACTGTGGGAGCCAAACCCTCCAGTCACGTGGACCCAGTCACACAGACGAGGCCTGGCCAGGCTGTGCACACCCCCACCCCCCCCTCGCCCCCCGCCGACCCAGGTAAGCCCGTGGAAGGGAGTCCCTGAGCCGCGGCGTTACCGTTTCTGCAGGACCGTGACAAACTCGGTGAGCCGGTTGCGCTCCACCTCGGTGGCCTGCCAGAGAGCCCTGAGCTCTGTCACCTGGGCCTTCTGTTCTGGGGAGTCCAAGAACCTGGGGACCAGGACGAAGGCTGGATGAGGTCATTGGAGGGGTGACCTGAAGACACACACTGATGGTGGCACAGTTGATGGACATTTCAGAGGTCCTCAGAGATGGCCAGAGAGGAGGCAGCCACCCCAGTCCCTGCTGAACCCCGGGTCTTCCGCCCCTGGCCGCTCCCCCGCCACCATCCTCGGCTCTGCTCAAGTCCCCAGGCCTTGAGGAGCCAGCTCCACACCAGGCCCCACCACCAGGGCACCTCTGTTCATCCAACCCCCCATAGGAGGCTGGAATAAGTCTGGCAGCCACAGCAGTTGGCTTTTGAGGACCTGGATGTTCTGGGTACCTGTGTGGCCTGGGGCCTGGCCTCCCTGCCCAGTGCCAGCCTGCCCCAGCCCTCTCCCACATCCCGACTTGGTCCCCAGCCCAGCCCACTCTGCCAGAGCCGGGACAGGTGGCTTGGTGAGCTGGTCCGTTTTCTCCAGCCTGATCCGGACCATCACCGCTTCCCTCCTCGCCACTGGGCCAGCCCTCCCCAGTGGCCGGGGTCAGGGCAGGAGGTAAACTCAGCCTCACCCCCACCCCGCAAAGGCCACCTGCCTTCACCTTTCCCCGTGAGACCCTGGTGACCCTCCCTGTGCCCAGCATCACAGGACACAGACAGGCCAGCCCAGCGGCTGGCGCTCGTGGTCTTGGGCAGGTTCTCCCCTCTCTGGGCCCTGGTGGTCCCTCTGCACAGGGGGGGGCTGGTGCAGGGGGCCCTGAGGACGCAGGCTCCGTGCTCTGACCAGGGCCTTGCTGCTCTGCTCGGGTGTGGTCTCCGAGTCGGCAGCCGGGGCACCACCTGCGAGCTGGTTGGAAATGTGGGATCCCAGTCTCTGGCCCAGACCGGTGCGGACTCAGAACCCACATCTAGCCTGTGCTCAGTGCTTGCCTTCTGTTTATTATCATTTATGGCTGCTGTTATTGTTATCCTGGGAGCACCGCAGTTCGGAAAGCCCTACTCTGGTTCCCTCCTTGATCTCCCAGGTGGGGGAGCACCTGGCCTGACTCCAGGCACCCCACGGGTCTCCACGCCACCCCTGATCAAAACCTCTTCGGGGTCACTCCGGTCCCACGCACACCCGTCCTGCCGCGGATGGGATGGGACTGCAAGCTCCAGGAAGGCAGGGCCCACGCACAGTCAGGTTCGGGAAACACGTGCATTTTTTTTTTTTTAAGAAACCAGCCTGAGCACCCGCAGGCTGGGCGGCCCAGGAGCACCCGGGGCCTTGCATCCCGGTGGCTTGCCGAGGTCGCAGCCACGCAGGCCCGGAAGGGACCTCGATCCTCCTCCTGTGACTGCCACCACGGAGACAGAGCCCGTCCTTCTCTGTGGCAGGAGGAGAATGTGGTGGGAGCCCCTTGGCTCCGAGGTGGCCCCCTCTCTCCCTCCCCCCAGCTGCCCTGTGGCTCCAGGCCGCCGAGCAGAGGGGCAGCTGCAGGACCGGCCTTGGCCCTGGTCCCCGTGCTGCCAGAGGCCGGGCCAGAAGTGTCTCGGGCACTTCCTGGGAGACGGAAGCCCTGAGAGGACCAAATGGCCCCCAGCAAGTCAAAGGTGGACCCCCAGACCCTCTCAGCAGCTCGGACAGACCGGGAACCTGAGCTGACCTGCCTGGCGGGTGGGGCGGGGGAGGGGCTGGCAGCCGGGGCCTGGTTCCAGGGGACAGTGGGCAGGGCTCGGAGGCAGGACAAAGCAGCCCTTTGTCCATGAGCAAGCAGGGAGAACAAAGAGCCCATCTGAGAACAAGGCCGGATTCTATCATCGAGGAGGAGGAGGAGGGGGTGGGGGGAAAGGAGGGGCTATCAGTGCCCCTGAGAGGGAAGGCAGATGATGGAACTTCTCCCCCAGAGGCCGAGTCTCAGCGGGCAAGAGAAGACAGGGGAGGGGCTGGGCCCTGCAAGATTCCTGTGGACGCTGCAGGAGCGGGGACGTGGACTGCGAGTCAGAGGCCAGGACTGGTTCCAAGCCTCTCTCACCTGGGACAGGGCTTGCTCCACGTCCTTACGTAACCTGGGGAGCGCTCCCGGACCTGGCCTGGCCTCAGTTTCCCCTCCTTTTCATGGGATGGCGATGCTGGGTTCTTACCTGGGTGAGGCCCTGTGTGGACTGGACGGGGAAGGCCACGTGAGAGCAGATTCCACGAGTGTGTGGCCGAGGCTGGTCACGGAGCTGTGGGAGGGCAGAGGGGGCTGGTCACCGCCGGGAGGCAGGCTGGCCCTGCGGGGGCCTCACCAGCGGGGCGGGGAGCAGGGGCTGGCAGTGCCCAGGCCAGGGATTGGCTGCTCTTCATTGGAGAGCTCTTGCTCAAAACGAGGAAAACGGGGAGACATCAGAGCCTCGAGCCATCGAGCCCAGGTCTGTGCTGTGAGTCCCTAGAACAGCGGTTCTCAACCTGTGGGTCGCGACCTCTTTGGGGGTCAAACGACCCTTTCACAGGGGTCGCCTAAGACCATCAGAAAACACCTATTTCCCATGGTCTTAGGAACCAACAGACTGCTCCTCGGTGTAGCAATGTAGTTTACTGTTGTCATAGGAAGACTGTTACCCATGCTACACCATGACTCAAGACAAAATCTCATTTATTTGTCATTAGAAATAAATATTTCACAATATATAATTACATATTGTTTTTGT
The DNA here is from genome assembly GCA_004026805.1 of Lasiurus borealis. Classification (NCBI taxonomy): domain Eukaryota; kingdom Metazoa; phylum Chordata; class Mammalia; order Chiroptera; family Vespertilionidae; genus Lasiurus; species Lasiurus borealis. Next base: position 17,727 of record PVJN01029705.1, read on the forward strand.
GATTAATCCCTATGCTTTGATTATGTTCAATTTGTAACAGTGAAAATACATCCTGCATATCAGATACATTACAGTTCATAACAATAGCAAGATGACAGTGATGAAGTAGCAACGGAAATCATTTTATGGTTGGGGGTCACCACCACATGAGGAGCTGTCTTAAAGGGCCTCGGCATTAGGAAGGCTGAGAACCGCTGCCCTAGAAGCTGTGAGTCCCGAGAGGACTGTGCAGGGAGCTGCAGGCTCCGGAAGGGGTGGGGCCTGGACCTCCGCGCCCTTCCAGCAGATGCGGGGCCAGGGGGCAGGAGAGGCCCAGGTGCTGGGAGGAGGCATTGCCAGCAGAGACGGCAGAAGCCTCTTTGCCTCTGAATCCCTGCCATTCACTTCCCCACCCCTCGGGCCCACGGTCCCCTTACCGGGGTGTGTATGGGGGGGGGGGTTCCCCTTACCGGGGGGATCTGAGCCGGCCGCGATCGCCCGTTGCCGAGGCCGAGGCCGGGGACTTGGCCAGGCCCGGGTCCTCGGGGACCTCGGAGGCCTCGGTGGAGGTGGGGTTGACCTCGGACCCGCTGGAGCCCTGGCTCACGCCTTTATTCCGATGATACTGCGGGGAACAGACACGGGATCGCGGCTCAGGGTTTGGCTCCGAGGCCCCGGCTGGCCGGAGGGGGCCTTGGCTGGACGCCGGGCCTTTCAGGGGACATGAAAGAGGCTTCTCTTCGGGAGGGAGACGCCAGGCCTGCGTGGTGCCGCGCTCCTTGCATGATAATGGCGTGGCATAATGCCTCTCTTCAGCGGGGAGCTGCCCGGTGCGGGGCGAGGCCGGACTGGGCCCCGAGAGCTGCTCTACATTCTGGTCCCGGAGGGACGCTCGGCCTGCGGGCGGGCGGGCGATCAGAGGCTGACGTCCCGAGAGGGCCCGTCGCTCTGGGCCACGCCGCCCTCGCCGCCCGCTGGAGACGCTGGGGACTTCCAGACACCTGCAGCCAGAGAGGCAGCCGGGGGTCCACCCCTCCCCCACCCTTCCCCTCCCTCCTCTGGGTAGTGGTGAGGCCTGCAGGGAGGGCCCCGGCAGGAGGTCAGCGCGGAGTGGGCAGCACCACCCGTTCTGAGAAAACGTGTCTGCTGGGCAGTGCTTGCCCCCAGCCGGCTGCTGACCTTTGAGGGAAGGGTCAGCCCTCAGCCCCCCATTTGAGGTGGGGATGCTGGAACGTCTTGTGTGTGCTTCAGACTTCCCTCCCCAGTGGGCCTGGGCGAGATGCAGGGGGAGGACCACTCACTGCGACACATACTGTCCCCAAGCCTTCCTCCTGCCCCTGGCTCTCCCTTAAGACCCTGGGGCTTGTCCACGGCTGATCCTGGGGCCCAGGCTGTCTGTCCTGCCTCTGGAGAGGAACGGCTACAGGACAAACCGCCCACCCCTGCCACCACCAGCTGGGGGGCTGAGGGGTCTCTGGGCTCCCGCGCCTCCCATTGGACCACGGCGCCTGGGAACGGAGGGCAGGGATGCTCTGAGTCACACCTCTGGCTGCGCCGGTCACGCTGGCCGAGAGGCTCCGTCCCTGGGAAACCTGGGTGGACGTCAAGGAGTCCTCCCCAGAGGCCACCGAAGCCCCTGCCCCCGGCTCCATCGGCACCGCAGGCCTCGCCACAGAGCCCTCGGGCCTGACTCCTATAAGCCCCGGCCGCACCCTCAGGCCTGAGATGCGTTTACTGAGCATCTCCCGCGATGACGGCACTATGGTCTGTGTCTCCTCCAGGGGAGAAAACTGGACGATGATGGTGCCGTGTGACAGGTGTGGCTTGGGGACGCACAGGGCAGTCAGAGAGTGCCCGGGAGGAGGCCATCGCAGAGAACGGGGGCCCTGGAGGCTCCCCAGAGGGGCTCATACTAGGTAAGACCTGAAGGCTGAGAGTGTGTGTGGGAGGAAAGGGAAGGCGTGAGCTTCAGGCATGCGCACAGGCCTGGAGCAGGGCCGAGCGAGGCGCTGAAGGGCATCGCTGCGGCCAGAGCTCGCAGGAACAGGAAGGAGGAAGAGAAGGCGCAGGACGGGTGGCAGCAAGGGCTGGTCACATGGTGCCCTGCCAGCTGGACGAGGAAGCGTGGCTTCCTGGCCCCTGGAATGTGAGTGTGAAGGCCGCGCTCCGGGCCACCACCTGGGGCGGGGCCATGAGGAGGAGGGGATGGGTGGGAAGGAGCCTGGGAACCTTGGGGACTGGGTGAGGACAGGGTGATGGGGAGCCAGGGACAGGTTTTGTGCAGAACAGGTGTGTACCTGAGAGAAGACAGGTGTGTGCAGAATGAGGGGGGGTGGGGCCAGGTAGAAGCAGGCAGGATGCGCTGCAACCGGAACAGAGGCAGCTGGGAGGACGTGCACGGGGCCCAGAAGTCTCCGGACGGTGCACGGACTCCCCGGGAGCAGGAAGTGGGTGCCGGGCTGAGCCGGCGCCCTGCTCACCTGCACGCTGAGCTGCCCGATCTCCATCTCCAGCCGCCGCACCCTGGCCTCCCGCTCGGCCACCATGGCCTGCAGCTGGGCCACCAGGCTGCTGCTCTGCTGAGCCTCGTTGTTGAGCTGCTGGTCCCGGCGGTGCTGGGAGGCTCGCGTCTTCTCCTCCTGCAGACTCAGGCTGCCCAGGATCTCCTGCAGCTGCTTCAGCTGCACCTGGGGGGGGGGGGGCAGCAGGAGGGCAGGCGAGGCTCAGCCATGGGCCCCCTGGGTGAGGGGGGACAGGGGGTGACGGACCCCCCGACCCTCCACCAGCAACCCACCATTCCCTGGGCCTGCGGGGACCTAACTGGGACACTGCGCCCCTGGGAAAGCACGCGGGCAGGTGGGGGCCGTGCCCTCTTCCTTTCCTCAACTTGCTTCTCCCTGAGATCGGGGCCAGGGACGTGCAGGGGGCTCTCGGGACAAGAGAAAGCAGCCAGTGTTGTGTGGAGGCGAGGGGGTATTTGGGCAAAACCAAACCCCATCCCCCTCTGCTGGCAGTACTTCACCAGGAATCCTTCAGGATCTCTCCCCCCGCCCCACCGTGCCCAGTGTCCTGCCTCAGGGCCAGCAAGGACGGTGTTGGTGACGTTTTTGGAATTCAGAGTAAAAACTCAGAAAGAACAGGTCAGGCCGGGGTCAGGACCGTGCGGTGAGGCGCTGCTCATCAAAGATAAGCCTGGTTTCACCTCGGCTGCCTGGTCCTGGGTGACTGATCTAGCTGAGTCTTAGTTTCCCCGTCTGGGAAACCGGGTCGTAATACAGACCCTCGGGGTTATCTTGGGGACGAACCATTATAAACTGCTCCCCCGGGGCCCAGAGGGGGGAGGGGCTCTGTGTTGCCACCCAGACAGGAGTTGGTGCTGGCCCCTCTGCTGGCCCCCCCATTCCCGGATGAAAAGCCACCCCAGGCACCCTCTTGGCCCTCCGCCCCCACCCAGTCCTTTCTCCCGTGGCCTCCACAGGCCCGGTGGCTGGTGCCTGACATCCGTCTCAGACACCGTGACCTCTGGACGCCTTTGGGCAGCTTCGGAGCTGCTCCTGCCCCTGGGTGAGCGTCTGGAGGCAGTGGCTGCTGCTGGCACATGCAGGTGGCATATGGATGGGGTCGAGGGAGGGCTGGCAGGGGCCGGGGCCGGATCACAGGATTCTGGGGGGGAGCCGTACCATGAGGGCATCGATGAGCTCGTCGTCGTGCCGGCCCTTCTCCACGAGGGTCGCCAGTTGACTCCGGAGTGTCTTCACTTCGCTCGACAGCACCTTGTTCCGGGACCTCACGCCCTCAAACTTCTTCTTCAGCTCTTCCAGCTCTCTCTGGAGGCCGTCCCGCTCGGCGGCCAGTTTCTGGAACCGGAAAGCGCCCACACCTGATCCCTCGCTCCAGCTCGTGGGGAGACCACGTCTGAGTGGGAGGGGGGCTTGTCTCCAAGGCCACAGGGCAAGTCAGTGGAGCCGGGGCCTGGACTTCAGCCCTGGCCCGACCGACCAAGCACAGGGCAGAGGCGCCAGGGGATGCCAGCACTCCTTCCTCGGCTCTACCTCTCAGGTGCCTGGGGGTTTGGCTCTGCCAGAATCAGGCTGAGAGGAAACGCACGGGCCACCTCGGGCCACCTCTGGCTCTGTCCTCCAGAGGTGGTCCTCACCCCACTCCCGCCGGAGAAGACCTGTGCTTTCAGGATGCAGGCCTTGGGGGCGAAACCAGGCTGCCCACCTGCCCTGGTGTTGCCCCTTTAAGGCCATCTGGGCCCAGCACACCTCTGGAGCCGGGACACTTGCTTCTCCTTTCACTATGGACGTTTCAGCTCCAAACCCCCCATCAGCCAGGGTGGGGCCGCCGGAGTTCATGAAAGGGGCTCTGCCTGAGGACCCGGCAGGTGGCTGGGGCTGATCTCAGGTGGTGACTCCCACCTCCAGGGTCTCCTGCCTCTAAGGCAGTGGTTCTCAACCTTCCTCAGGCCGCGACCCTTGCATACAGTTCCTTATGTGGTGGTGACCCCCAACCACGAAATTTTGCTACTGTGATGCATCGTGATGTAAACATCTGCATTTTCCGATGGTCTTAGGCGACCCCTGTGAAAAGGTCGTTCGACCCCCAAAGGGGTCGCAACCCACAGGTTGAGAAATGCTGCTCTAAGGGGTGGTCCGAGGCCTGGCGGGGCGTCACGATCTCCGGGCCCCACCGACCTCCTCGGAGGGGCTGCGGGGGACGCACGTTACCTCCCAGCCTTCCTGCTTTTCCCGCTCCAGGTTGCGGATCCTCAGCAGGTGTTTCTCCTGCGCCGTCAGCTTCTTGGGGTCGGAACAGGGGGACAGCTCGTCGCTGGCCGCTCCCACAGACTGGCTCTGGGTCTGCTCCAGCTGCTTCTCGAGCTCTCGAACCTGAGGGGGCAAGATTCGCTGTTCCACTGCCGGTCCGCAGTCAGGCTCGACTGCTCGGAGGGCCGCCCTGAAGCATCAAAGGGCACAGGACCACTTCTTAAAAGTTCCTTTACGCAACTGGACAACCACAGTGACTGTGCCGGTGCTAATTAGGTCCAAGCGCTGTGCTTGACACGTGTTACTGCACTGAGCCCACTGCGCCCCGTGAGAAAAGAACCAGCACCTCCATTTTACGGGTGGGGAGACTGAGGCGAAGAGAAGGGAATTGCCCAAGGTCACAGAACTTGCAGGCCAGCGACTCAGGCCACACTCAGACTCAGCCTCTTGAACCCCTCCAGGCCCCACCCTGGTCATTAGTCATCGTTTTTAGAAGGCTTTTCCCTCCTCGGGTTGCTTTCCAGGGTCCCCCAGGAGACTCCAAGGGTAAAAGCCACCCAGGAGCCGTGACCCCGAGGTCTCTGGGATGAGGGCAAAGTGCTCGGCAGCTGTGGTAGTTCTACACCTTCATTTTTTTAAAAATAAATTTTATTGATTTTTTACAGAGAGGAAGGAGAGGGATAGTTAGAAACATTGATGAGAGACATCAATCAGCTGCCTCTTGCACGCCCCCTACTGGGGATGTGCCCGCAACCAGGATACATGCCCTTGACTGGAATCGAACCTGGGACCTTTCAGTCCACAGGCCGACGCTCTATCCACTGAGCCAAACCGGTTTTGGCGAGTTCTACACCTTCTGCTGAGTCTTGGTTTGAAGGCCAAAAAGAGGAAATCAAGCCCAGCTAACAACTTCAGGCCCGCGCTGCCCCGGGCCTGGCCCTGTGCTCCACACCTTACACACCCTGACCCCTTCAGCGCCCCCACAGCCCTGGGGGGGAGGTGCCAGCACAGTCCAGTGTTTGCAAATGAGGAAACAGAGCACCTTCCCTGAGGCCACACGGCTGCTGAGTGGAGGGCTGGGATTTGAGTCCAAGCATCAGACTCCCCCTGCTCTGAGCCTCTGGGGGCGTCGGAGAACCTCCCAATGTTTAGAACAGAAAGAGGGAGCCGCGGCTGAGTTTTTACTGGGTAGCAGAGCTTCCAAAAGCCTACGAGCATCTGGACAACACTGGGAGGAGCCTCCAAGGACACCAGTCACGCAAGTTTGCACGCACTGGGCGGGAGGCGGGGGGGAGAAGAAATATGCCTGCAGTGGAATAAATCAGAGGCTTTGGCTCAGCGAGGCGCTGGCACACGGTCACTGGCACACGGTCCCTGTTACATAAACGCGTGTTGATCGAGTAACAAATTAAAGTCAGGCTGGCTGGGGGAGCCCGGGAAGCGAGGACCCTGCCCGGGGCCGTTTCGGGGTCCCGTGTCTCTGATGTGGGTCCCCGTGGGTCTTTCGGGGGAGCGGGGGGCGGGGGAAGCATTTCAAGCCCTCCGTCCCGGGCCTGGATCAGGCCGAGGACTCACTCACCTTGCTCTGCAGGACGAGGATCTGCTGAGCCCGACCCCGCCAGGTCCCCGGCGCCGACAGAAGCTGCTGGATGTTCACCTCTTCCCCGACCTCGCTGGCCAGCACCTGGAAAGGGCGGGGCCTTCAGCGTGGCCGGGAGAGAGGGCCCGGAACAGCGGTTCTCAACCTTCCTAAGGCCGCGACCCTTGTACACACAGTTCTTCATGTGGTGGTGACCCCCAACCATGAAATGTTGCTACTGTTATGCATCGTGATGTAAATATCTGCATTTTCCGATGGTCTTAGGCGACCCCTGTGAAAGGGTTGTTTGAGCTCCAAAGGGGTCGCGACCCACAGGTTGAGAACCGCTGGCCAGGATGGATGTTGGGAGGCTGAGCGGGTGCTCGGGTGTCTCTGGAAGGCCCGGCCCCTGCCCGCACAGCCTCCCTTCACCCCAGAGGCCAGCGGCCCACCCTCCAAGAGCCGCTCTCCCTGGGAAGGCGGCAGGCCCCGCATCCCCGGCATTTCTTGGCGATGGGTGCTGGGTGCTGAGAGCAGACAAGGAACTACTGAAAACACCTGGGGGGTGGGGGATGGGGAGGCCTTGCTCTCGACATCTCCTGGGATGAGTGAACCCCGAAACTGACCAACACCTGCTTCCTTCGTTTGTTCCCGGGTCACCTAGCACCGAGCTCCTTCTGCAGGGCCACAGGGCCCGACCCCTGTGACAGCCGCTGAGCAAGGGGGGGCCCAGGCTGGGGGCAGCGAGGCAGAGGGGCTGATGCATGTCAGTCGGGGACAGTTTGGCTCCAGGAGGCCCCACGCTGCGGCGGCTGCCGACGGGAGGCATCCAGGCGGCCCCCCCGCCCCTCCCTCCAGCTCTGAGCTGGACCCAGCACCCTCGGCCTGCGCCCGGGCCCTCTGAAGCCTGTCCCGGGAACCTGACCGGCGCACCGCGTCCCTGGCGCTCGTTTCTACAATAGAACTCTGTTTTGGAAATCGGAGTGGTTCCAGCGGGAAGACAAGTGCCAGAGGACTCGCTGGGTGAATACAAATAAATAATGGCCCCGCTGGCCCTGCACCCCCAGCCCGAGCGTCTTCCGTGGAAAGGGGGCCTGCTGTATGCAAACCACCGACTCCCTTTCCAATCTTCCCGACGGCAGAAGGCACGAGGCGGGTCTCGGCTTCCACGTCCAAGGTGGCTTAGGGAGGAGAGACCCAGGATCCCCTGGGGTGCACAGGGCACCAGGCGGGTTTTAAGGACTCTCTCCCTGCCCTCCAGGCCCCGGGGGCTGCTGGGTGGGCTCCCCGAGGGCATGCATTGAGGGGTTCCCCCGGGGGGCAGCCAGCAACCCCGCTCGCCAGATGGCTCTGTTTCCATGGCTGGTAAGAAGGAAGTTACTGGATCTGCAGCCCGACCCAGAGCTTGGTTCGCTCGTCCTGAATGGAACCCATTGTCCCTGTCACGCCCCTTCCCCTTCCCGACGCCAGCCCCGGCCACGCCGCCCGCGACTGGCGCGGCGATACCTTCTGGGCCATGCGGAGCTCCTGCCGCAGCGACTGGATCTGGTTGCGGAGGTCGCTCATCTTCAGGTTTGCGGTCGCCAGCCTGTCCTGCAAGGCCTTCACCTCCGGGCTCTCCGGCTGGTGGGGGGAGGCGGGATGGGGAGTCTGAGCAGCGATAACGATCAGAGCCCCGTGATCCGAGCACGTGCAGGGGACCCTGAGGGGTGCTCAGCGAGGAGCCTCTCCTTCCGTCCACACCAGTCCCGGCGAGGAAGGTCCCGCTGTCAGCCCCTCAGAGCCGCCAAGCGGAGGCTGGTGGGGGCTGGGGGGTAAGTCCCTCAGGGTGGGCACCCAGTTGGGAGAGAGAGGTGAATGGGAATCCTGCCAGCCCAACTCTGGGGGCTGAGCCCTTTGTTCTGAGTATTACACACACACACACACACACACACACACACACTCACTCATATACACACACTCACACACACACACACACACACACACACACACACACACACACACACACACACACACACACACACACACACACACACACACACACACACACACACACACACACACACACACACACACACACACACACACACACACACACACACACACACACACACACACACACACACACACACACACACACACACACACACA
>PVJN01029706.1:0-26204 GCA_004026805.1 Lasiurus borealis
AACCATAAAATTATTTCCGTTGCTACTTCATAACTGTAATTTTGCTACTGTTATGAACTGTAATGTAAATATCTGATATGCAGGATGTATTTTCATTGTTACAAATTGAACATAATTAAAGCATAGTGATTAATCACAAAACAATATGTAATTATATATTGTGAAATATTTATTTCTAATTACAAATAAATGAAATTTTTTGTCTTGAATCATGGTGTAGCATGGGTAACAGTCTTCATTCATATAACAACAGTAAACTACATTGCTACACTTTGCTACACCGAAGAGCGGTCTGTTGGTTCCTAAGACCATGGGAAATATGTGTTTTCTGATGGTCTTAGGCAACCCCTGTGAAAGGATCGTTCGACCCCCAAAGGGGTCGAGACCCACAGGTTGAGAACCACTGCTCTAACCCTTAGCAAGCTAATTCTATGAGTATGACTACCTTAGATACCACATATAAATGGAATCCTATACTTTTTGTTGTATGTGTGTGTGTGACTGGCTGGTTTTACTTAACATATGTTTTCAAGATTTGGCCATATATAATATAAAGAGTATTTCCTTCCTTTTTAAGGCTGAACAATATTCCATTGTATGTATATACCACATGTTATTTATCCATTCATTTGTAAATAGATATTTATATTACTTCTCTCTTTGGCTGTTGTGAATAATAAGAATATGAATATAGGTATGCAAATATCTTTTTGAGATTCTGATAGTAATTCTTTTGGATAAATAACCAGGAGTTGGATATCAGTAGCATATAGTAATTCTAATTTTCAGGGGTTTTTTTGAGGAACTTCCATACTGCTTTCCACATGGCTGCACCATTTTACCATTCCCATCAATAATATGCAAAAGTTCTAATTTTTCCACATCCTCTCTAACACTATTTTCTGTTGTTATTTTTTCATAGTCGCCATCCTAATGGATGTGAGGTTATATCTCATTGTGGTTCTCTAACAATTACTAATGTTAAATACTTTTTCATTGTGCTTGTTAACCATCTGTATGCCATCTTTGGAGAAATGTCTATTTAAGTTCTGTGCCCACTTTTATCTGGGTTATTCATTGTTGTTGAGTTTTAGTCATTATTTGTATATTGTGAATATCAACCCCTTATTAGACGTATGATCTACAGATATTTTATCCCATTCCATAAGCTGCCTTTTCACTCTGTTGATTGTGTCCTTTGGCCACATCTGCTTTTATTTTGAAGATCAACTTCTATACTCATTATCAGAAAATCTTCTAAGATTAGTACTTATTACCTACCTTATTAACTATTTATCATTTAATTAAAATCTTTAAAGGCATGTACTGCATACTATTCAACTTTGTACTATTTAGTACCTAGATCAATAAATGTTTAAATTGAAAATGAAATGAAATTTGTTTCTTCCTCTTTCCCTGTTACCACTCATCCACATATTTGGGCTTCTATCACCCAGAGTCTACACCCTCCCCATATAGTGTCAATATATTAATTGCTTTATTCTTTGCCCCTTAAATTCTGGAAAATTACATATAGCATTTGAAATGTCTCAGAGGTATAGAAATAAACACTTGATTATTTGTTCAAAAAGGATATGGATAGTGTGATCTGGAAAGCAAAGAGTCTTTAGCTATAGTTGCTATTCCCTATGGGATCCTGCTGCTGTCAATTATATTAGGGAAGAGTGCAAAGTCATGGTGTGTCATTGCTAAAAATAGTCCAGACGGTGGATAAATTCCAAGTCACTGCTTATGCTGCAGCTGCCTTGTTTTGTTCAACCTAATCCTGTAACCTGAGATTCAGTCATCACCACCCCAACCTTCCCCAACACACACACACACACACACATGCCATACACATACCATACCATACCACACTGTCATACATATATTGCATAGTATACCATATACTCACACGTGCACACACAAACATAGCACTCACACCACTCACACTACACACACCACTCACATCACACATACAGAGCAACTGAGAGATGTGATGCATCACTGAGCATATGTGTGTGAAATAAGAGGTCCATGAGTAAGGGCAGCTAATTAAGGCAACCCAGGTGCCATTGGGGACCTGTAGGCCTTTCTTCCTCCACCTTTCTGAATGTGTTCCTGCATGTGCTCTCTTGTCAAGGTCTTTGTCTCCTCAGTGCTCAGAGTCTATGACTGGAGAATTCAAGGGTTGTTGTGCTATACAACACTGCACCGATAGCCTGGTATGAATTAGGATGTGTTCTGGGGCTGCCAGAGGCCAAATGGGTTCAGTATCCCATGATCCTTTCTGAATGTTGCATCAGGCTATAGCAATGCTGTCTGACAAGCTATTTAGTTTTCCTTGAGTAACTGACACTCCTCCTGGTATTTTCATCAGCCAAGTCCTTTTCTTATACTTGAGGGCAATGTTTTTAGTAGCCTTGAATCAGTAGAATCCTTCCTAGAAATTTTAACTCCTTGTCATTTTGATCCAATGCCCTGGTAATCCATCTTTGTGGGTTTGGGGCTAGCTGAACAGAGGGTAGATGAGAAATTACATGTCATCTAGGGCATAAAGGCAATCTCCTTCTGCATCAATTCATTCATCAAACATTGAGTACAAAGAGGCGAGAGTGAGATTCAGAGCACATTGGAAAAATCCTGTGATTTTTAATTTCAACATTTTTATACCCTCAAGGTAGGAGGAGAGTGTTGGGTAGAGTGTGACAAAAACAGTTTTCTTCAGGTACTGCATAGATGGTGTGTGGGTTTCTTAAGGCTTCCGTAACATATTACCATGAACAGGGTGGCTTAAAACAGTAGAAACTTATTCTCTAACAGTTATAGAGGCCAGACGTAGAAATCAAGTTATTAGCAGGTCCATGCTTTCTCTGAAGGCTCTAAGGGAAATTCTGTTCCATGACTTTCTCTGGTCTCTGGCATTGGCAGCAATCCTCAGTTTCTTGATTTGTAGATGTTTCACTCCAATCTCTGCCTCTGTCATCATCTGGCATTCTTTCTGTGGGTTTCTGTCTATGTTTCTGATTTTTTGTTTGTTTGCTTATTTTTAATCCTCACCTAAAGATATTTTTTCCGTTCCTTTTCAGAGAGAGTGGAAGAAACAGAGGGAGGGGGAAAGAAAGAGCTACAGGTACCCAGAAAGGGGCAGGGAATAAACCCAGAACCCAGGTACATGCCTTGGACCAGGAATTGAACCTATAACCCTTCAGTATTCAGTTCAGCACCCAACCACTGAGCCATATCAGGAGTGTTTTATCATCTTATAAAAATACTAGTGGCCCAGTGCATGAAATTCCTGCACATTAAAAGGGGGTTAATTAGAGGGAATAATTTAATATTGCTATTTTCCCTTTCTCTGTAATAGAAGTGTCAGAAGTGAAAGAAAAATAGTAAAATATATATGAAAACCTTCCTCCTGTCAGAGTCTGGGGCGCACCATGGGAACCAGAGTCAAATCCCTGCTTACCCACGTGATCACATGAGACTCAGACCTGGCCAGCCCCTAGCCCCATTGGGCTAGATCCAGACCTGGCCAATCCTAACCTTGTCAAGCCCCACCTGGCAGGGGATGTAGCCTCAGGTATCCTGGCCAGGCACCAGGATGGGGGGCATGGCCTGAGGTCCACCAGCCCAGACCAGGTTGGGGACATGGCCTGAGATCCCATGTCAAGGCCCACTGGGTAGGGGGCATGGCCTGAGTTCCCCCATTAAGCCCTGCCAGGCATAGGGGTGCAGCCTCAGGTCCCTTAGCCTGGCACTGGGAGGAGGGCACAACTTCAGTTCCCCCATCAAGCCCCACCAACACAGGGGTGCAGCCTCAGCTTCCCCATCAAGCCCCATTGGGTGAGGGGCATGGCCTCAGATCCCCTGGCCTGGTGCCGGGTGGCAATTAAGCTGCAGAGGAATGCAGCCTCAGGTCCCCTGTCAAGCCCCACCTGGTGGGGGTGTGGCCTGAGGTCCCCAGCCTAGCTCTGGGGCAGAGGGAGCAGGTTGAGATCCCCCAGTCCGGCACCAGGATGGGAAGCACATTTTGAAATTCCTCATGAAGCCCCTCCGAGCGGGGGAGAAGGAGGAGGGCATGGCTTCAGGACCCCTGGCCTGATGCTGGAGTGGGGGACATGGCCTGAGGTCCCCCAGCCTGATGCCCCAGGAAGAATATAAACATCTCAATAGGCCAATAACTATGGACGAAATTGAAGCAGTCATCAAAAAACTTCCAGCAAACAGGAGAATCCAAGATAGTGGCATAGGTAAACACCTACACTGTTGCCTCGCACAACAATTTCAAAACTAGGGTGAGGGATGGCAGCCTGAGGTCCACTGTCAAGTCCTACAAGGTGGGGGAGGGGGGTTGGGAAGGGTGTAGCCTCAGGTCCCTGCTGATTGCTACTTATAGGAACTTGGCTTCAGCTATGGGTGCAGCCATTTTTGTGATAGAGTGATGGTAAATTAGCATATTCCCATTTTATTAGATAGGATCAGTCATATTAGATGAGGGCTGATCCTAATTGAGTATGACTTCATCTTAACTTGATTAAATCTGAAAGACCCTCTTTGCTTTATGCCTAGATTCCTGTGTAGGCTTGCTAAGTCATCTCTCTCTTTCCAATTTTCTAGATATAGTGGAAATGGCCCAGTGCTACTAACTTAAAGGATGTAAAAAAGTGCACTCCTGTCAAGTTCCTGGAAGGCAGAGATCTAGACTTGTTGCTAAATACAGGACATCCCCCAAAAAATGTATGCACACTTTGAATAATTATTAATTCCAATGGGTTAAATCTAAGAAGAAAGAAACATCAATTTAGCTATCAGCTGTTAATAACTATCAAAGAATATATAAAGATATCAGTGAATTATTTTTTTTTTTACCCTGGATTTTGAATTGATTTTCTTTTTAGATCTGGAGAATGACTATTTTTCAGTCTTCCTTGTGCCTAATATCACCTATCCTTTGCTTGATTAGCTAGTGTATATAATCAGATTGTTACCACATTACAGTATTAAAAATGGTGGGCCTGTTTAACTATTCTATAAAAAGGAACAACTCGCCCTAGCTGGCTTGGCTCAGTGGATAAAGCATTGGCCTGCAAACTGAAAGGTCCCAGGTTGAATTCCGGTCAAGGGCACATGCCTGGGTCATGGGCTCAATCCTCACAAGGGGGATGCAGAAGGCAGCAGATCCATGATTCTCTCTCCTCATGGATATTTATCTCTCTATCTCTCTCTTCCTTCCTCTCTGAAATCAATAAAAATATATTTTAAAAAAATGAAAAGACTAAGTATTCTTTTATAAAAAAAAAAAAAAGAAGAAGAAGAAACAACTGATATTTTTTGATATTCAGGAAACTGCCCTAGAAAATTTTAAGTTTACTTTTCAGCACTTAGCACAGTGCTTGCAACATAAAGTTATTAAAAATATTTCTTGAGTGAATGGATGTGCTCTGCATATTAAGTATCAAGTATTTTAGCCTTTCAACCTTATTATGATAATAGAGATTTTTAAAAATAGACATCCCTGGAGAAGAGTGTATGGATTGAAATATTAATACTGATTATTTCAAGTGATAGAATGCAGGGAAGGAGAAGGTTCTTAACTCTTTCTTTAAAAAGAGTTTCCTTGCCCTGGCTGGTTTGGGTCAGTAGATAGAACTGCAGATTGAGGGGTCCTGGGTTCAATTCCAGTCAAGGGCACATGCCCAGGTTGCAGGCTCAGTCCCCAGGAAGGAGTGTGCAGGAGTCAACTGTTTCTATCTTTCCCTCTCCCTTCCTCTCTGAAATCAATAAAAATATTTTTTTAATCTTAAAAAAAAGTTTCCTCTGTATTTTTTGACTTGTTACCAAAAGCAATGTTTTTAATTTAACAAATCCAATTAAGTAAAAATAATAATCATAAAAATTCCCCAAACTCCAAAACAACACTAAAATGAACCACTCATGGCAGCTGCTTTCTGAACTGCTTGCTTAGATGGGGATCTAGACACTTTCTGGAGTTAATATTATGACTGGATAATAGCCCCAAAAAGGGAAGACAAAGAGGAGAAAGGATGCAAGTGATGGAGAAAGTATATTGATAGCTGCAACTAATCGACTCTGCCAATACAGTGAGAAAGCAGCCACAGAGAATATGTAGACAAATGGACATGGCTGTATTCCAATTGAGCTTTATTTACAAAATCAAGGAGCTGGCTGAATTTGCCTCACATGCCACCATAGTTTGCTAGCTCCTATCTTAGAGGAAGAAAAGATTAAGGTAAAATTGATAGCAACTTGGACTCTACCAACCAGGCCTGCGCAGAGCAAGAATTATCTGCATTCATGTGCTTCCAGTGACATGCTCTATTGTTTCCCATGATGGCTCTAGTTTATATGGATATGAAGTGCTGTGGGTTTCCATTGGCCATATTAACAATCATGCCTTTACTTTGGGGAGATGTATGACTAAGAAATGCTAACAGTTAAATATTTCAGCTAATATACCTTACTTTGGACATGCTATATGAAGGTGAATTTGATTGTCCCAACATAACCTCTAACAGAGAGTTAATAAGGAGCTGGGGTCAGGCCAGACCAGTGTCAGTCTTACTGCTTTGACATCTACTCACTTGTCATTTTCCAGTGAGTAGATGTAGATTCATAGCATCCCTCTGTAATGTTTCTATGTCTCATTGTTTGAACTGGTTCTTTTTTTATTGTTTTTTTTTCAGAAGCAGTTGACTATTGAAAATATAATCTCTGACTTGATACTCACAATACTTTGAAATGATTATTATGTATATTTTATATTTCCAGGAACCAGAATTCAAAGAGTAAATTCTCCAGGGTACATACCAACTTGAACTGGTTCTTGATGTACCCTTCTTCTTTGAACCATTTTTTGCTAGCTTCACCTTCACATGGGACAGGGTCTCTCCTATTCCCTTTGCTCTTCCTCCTACGGTTGTGACTCTTATCACTCTCACTCTTCATGTTATATTGCTGCTTTCTCTTTCTCATGGTACTCATTGCAGGTAATCTTTCTTTTCTGCTCCTAGGGACAATTTAGACACATGGCAAATGATCCTTGGGGCACACTTCTTAACAAACTCCACAAAAAGTTAACAGCCATTCATTTCCCTCAGTATAACCCGTAATTTTGGAGTAAAATATCTGGGCTCCTTTTTATGGGCTTTAACAGCAAGAAAGATTTTCTGTATTTTCTTGATCCAGAGGATACTTTCAGGACTTTTCATTTCAAATCAACTTTGAAAGATGACAACATCAAAGAGTTTGTCAGCCCCCTGACTGTGAGCAACTGTAGAAGAGCTGTTTACTTGTATTTCTTTATTGCACTTCCTACAGCTGTTTCCTCTCTTTGCGATCCCTTGCAGGAGTGGACTTACGAGATGTTTTGACACTATCATGCTAAAGCCTGGTAGAGAGCTCTAAGGTCTTGGATTATTTTATCCTAGAATATGTCTTGGTGTTGATTCTGGCTTTGGTAGGGCCCTGAGAGAAGCTCACCCCCCACCCCTGAGAAAATCCTTAAGAGGCAAAGAAAGCTTTGTTGTCTGGAATGATGTGTCACAAGTTCTTAAAAATGTTCAACTTCCAGGAGAGTTCCTACTGCTGATACTATTTATGTAGTTATTGGTGTCTTTGTGTGCACTGAAATCACATGGTGTTATACTTGCCAACATAAACAGAGAAGAAATAATGAAATATTAACCAACTTCTCCATGCTTGGGCTCTAGATTGTCCTTTCTATGTATGGACAATGTGATAAAAGCCCAGAGCTTTAGATAAACTTAGAAAATAAATATTTTACAGATGTAAAACATAAGAAGATTAATGAAATGGTATCTTTGGTACTGATCCCAAAACATGACCAAAGAGAAGCATGACGTGGTGGTTGAGTCCTAATGATTAGAAATGAAAACAAAAGCACAAAGTCGCAGGAGTCCTCGGCTTGCTAAGTAGCTAAAGTTAGCCAAAGAAGATGTGTATAAAACCTAGCCTTCCAGTTTCTAGAGATCCTTTCCTCATATAATCTTGTCCTCTATCTTACCTCAGTCACTCACTTTCATGGTCATGTCCATAATGACCTTGGCATTACCAATAACTACAACCTTCCCATAAACTCATTTGTATGTATCTTGCTCCCTGACCACCATCTACCTTTCTAGCTCATAGCATCTGGTATTCAGTATCCAGAATCCATCAATACTGAGATGCCTGATAAGACCTCCAAAGCATTGTTCCTATTAGCTTCTCATTTTCCCTCACCTACTGATACCTCCTTTTTCCTCCTTACCAGCTTATTCTGTGGTAAAGAATTATAATCAATTCATTCCCTTGTATGCCCTCATCTCCCTTGCACCTCTCTCTTAACTTCACACATTTTCTATGGCAATATTGAAATTCTTATTAAGTCCAACTTGCCACCTATACTATGTCTGCCCCTGTGCAGCTGAATGTGACTGAAGAAAAACAGATAATCTATAATAACTTGTCTCACTTTAAATCCATAACCAAACAGGTTCTAATCCTTTATTTTCTTAGCCTATTTACTCTTTTATAAACCAAGGTGATTATTTCACATATTCTCCTTTCTTTTCAATCTCTAAACCCTATAGCCTCAATCAACATTCTCAACCTATGACCTTGATTCCTACTTCACTGAAAAAAAAAAAATCCTCAGATCTGATAGACATCTTTCCAAGGAAGACATACCAATGGCACATGAAAAGATGTTCAACATCACTAGTCATTAAATGTCACCTCACACCTGATAGAAAGGCTACAATCAAAAAGACAAGAAATAAAAAAATTTGGAGAAGATGTAGAGAAAGGGGAACCTTCATAAACTGTTGATGGGATTATAAATTGGTGCAGCCACTATGAAAAACAGTATGGAGATTCTCAAAAATTAAGACTAGAACTACCATATGATCCAGCACTTCCTCTTCTGGGTATTCTGAAGAATATGAAAACACTACTCAAAAAGACACATGTACTCTGCTATCCAGCACAGCATTATTTACGACTAGAGGTCTGGTGCACAAATTTGTGCATGGGTAGGATCTGGCTGTCCCACCCCAATCAGGGCTGATGAGGCCAGGCTGGCCAGGGAGAACAGCCTCAGGTGGTTGACCTGTTCCCCACCCCCATAGAACTCCTGATGGAACTCCCTGTCAAGGGAACAATTTGCATATTAGCCTTTTATTATATAGGATAGCGAAGTTATGGAAACCTGTGTCCATTACAGATGAATGTATAAAGAATATGTATACATTGCCGAAACTGGTTTGGCTTAGTGGATAGAGCATTGGCCTGCGGACTGAAAGGTTCCATGTTTGATTCCGGTCGAGGGCATGTTCCTTGGTTGCAGGCACATCCCCAGTTGGGGGTGTGCAGGAGGCGGCTGATTGATGTTTCTCTCTCATCGATGTTTCTAACTCTCTATTCCTCTCTCTTCCTCTCTATAAAAAAATCAATAAAATATATTTTTTTAAAAAAAGAATATGTATACACCACACACACACACACACACACACACACACACACGCACGCACGCACTACAATGGAATATACTATTCAGCCATCTAAAAAAGATGAAATATTGCATTTGAAACAATCTGGATGGATCTTGAGAGTATTATGTTAAGTGAAGTAAGTCACATGTAAAAAGGCTAAAACTATATGATTTTACTCATGTGGAATATAAAACAAACAAAAAAATAAATTAAAACAACCTCATAGATACATACAACAGATGGGTGGCTACAAGAAAGGAAAGAGGCTGTGGGGGGGTGCAAAATGGGGGTAAAATATATGATTACAGATGAAAACTAGTCTTTCAGTAATGAGCATACAATAAAGTATACAAGTACAAATAATACACACCTGAAACTTATATAATGTTATTAATCAATGTTATCTCAATAAAATAATTCCGCTAAGAAAATCCTGAGTACTTTATCTATTTTTCTACAGTATCTGTACTAATACACTGTGCCTTTCTGAATTTTCCAATTCAGGTATTTATGTTCCTATCTTAAAAGCCAGTGTCCCCAATTATCCACTAGATGCTATTCCCTCAGCTCAGTCCAAACGTCACTCCGGCAATTCTCACCATTTTCTCCCACATCAATGTTCCCACTCCAGTAGATCTTCCTTATCAAAAAGGTATTTTATGTCTCCCTTCTTTAAAAATCAAACTTTTACTTTTTCTTTTCTTTTTTTAATCTTTATTGTTGAAATTATTACATATGTTCTTCTTTTTCTCCCATTGAACCCCCAACCCAGGCCTTCACCATCGTATTATCTGTGTTCATGGGTTATGCATATTTCATACAAATGTTTGGTTGATCTCTTCCCACTCATTCACCTACCACTGCCTTTCCCCTGAGATTCAACAGTCTGTTCCATGCTTCTATGTCTCTGGATCTATTTTGCTCATCGGTTTATTTTATTCATTAGATTCCACATATGAGTGAAATCATGTGTGTCTCTCTAACTGGCTTATTTTGCTTAGCATAATACTCTCCGGGTCCCTACATGCTGTTTCAAAGGGTAAGAGACCCTTCTTTTTTTACTGCTATGTAATATTCCATTTTGTAAATGTATCACAGCTTTTTTATCCTCTCATTTACTGATGGGCACTTGTGCTATTTCCAGATCTTAGCTATTACATATTGTGCTGCTATGAACATAGGGGTGCATACATTCTTTCTGATTGGTATTTCAGATTTCTTTTTTTTTAAATATATTTTATTGATTTTTTATAGAGAGGAAGGGAGAGAGATAGAAAGTCAGAAACATGGATGAGAGAGAGACATTGATCAGCCGCTTCCTGCACGCCCTAGTGGAGATGTGCCCGCAAGCAAGGTACATGCCCCCGACCAGAATCGAACCTGGGACCTTTCAGTCCACAAGCCAACGCTCTATCCACTGAGCCAAACTGGTCTCGGCTCAGGTTTCTTAGAATACATTCCTAGAAATGGGATCAACCAAGTCAAGTGGCAGATCCCTATTTAATTTTTTGAGAGGACTCCATACTGTTCTCCACAGTGGCTGCACCAGTCTGCATTCCCACCAGCAGAGTACTAGGTTTCCTTTTTCTCCACATCTTCACCAGCACTTACCATTTGTTGATTTGTTGATGAGTCATTCTGACAGGTGTGAGATGGTACCTCATTGTCATTTTAATTTGCATCTCTCTGATGATCAGTGACTTTGAGCATTGTTTCATATATCTCTTGACCATCAGTATGTTTCCTTTGGAGAAAAATCAAACTCTTTTAAACTCACATTCCCTGATATCTTATATACAATTATCTGCTCTCCTTTGTAGCAAAGCTTTCCCAACAACTTGTCTACGCTTGTTTTCATAAATTCCTCTTACCATTTTTAATTAAACCCACTTGAATAAGATGTTTGTCCACATGACCCCACTGAAACTTGTCTAGTAGAGGTTACAAATGCCCTCTATGATGCTAATTTCAATGTTATCTCCGTCTTCCTTTCTAAAATTTCCAGAACATTACACTCTTCTATATTTCCTCCTGTCTCACAGGTCCCTCCTCCTCAGTTTTCTTATAGATTTCTCCTCTTATCTTAATGCGCTAAGTTTTGCAGTGCCCCAGCACTCTTCTTTAGTTATTCATGATCCTCAGGAATCTTATCCATCTCATGGCTTTAAATAACTTCTAGCTTCCAACTTCTCTAACTTTATACTCTAGCCTAGACATCTATTCGAAATACCAAACTCATATACCAAACTGCCTACTCAATATATCCATTTGGTGTATATCTGACATCTTAAACTAACAAATTCACAATTCAATTCCTGATGCCCTTCCCCTGCCTCCAGAAACCTACTCAGCTATCTCAAACATTAACAGCACTATTCTAGTTGTCAAAATTTTTGTTGTTATACCTGATTGCTTTATTTCTCTCATACCCTATATCCGACGTTGTCTGCTACAGCCGTCACTAAATTCAAAATATGTCCAGTATTTGTCCATTTCTCATTATATCCACTGCTACCATCCTAACTTAAGCCACTTTTATCTTTTGCCTAGATTACTATGAAGCATTTAAATTGATCTCCCTGTTTCTATGGTTGGCCCCTAAAGTCTACTTTCAAAGCTACAAAGTGATCCTTTTAAAAGCATAAATCAGATAATATCACTCTGCTCAAGCCTCTAGTGGTTGCCATTCAAATTAGATTAAAACTAGAGCCGAGACCAGTTTGGCTCAGTGGATAGAGCATCGGCCTGCGGACTGAAAGGTCCCAGGTTCGATTCCGGTCAAGGGCATGTACCTTGCTTGCGGGCACATCTCCAGTGTGGGACGTGCAGGAGGCGGCTGATCGATGTCTCTCTCTAATTGATGTTTCTGACTTTCTATCCCTCTCCCTTCCTCTCTGTAAAAAATCAATAAAATATATTTTAAAAAAATAGAATCTTACAAAGCTTTCCATTATCTGGCCTCCTTGCTCATCTCTGACCTTATATCCTGCTGCTTGCCTCTTCACTCACTCTGCTCCAGGTAGTCTGGTTTCCTCACTATTGCTAAAATGGGCCCATTTCTCAAAGCCTTTGTATTGACTGTTCCCTCTGCTCAAAATACTTTCCCACAGATATCCTCATGGGTACCTCTCTCACTTCTCATGAATGGTGCCCTTCAATGAGGTCTCCATTGACGAACCCTATTTAAAATTACAATCTTCCCTCATCACCTTCTACCTCCAAACCCTGTTGGCTCTGCCTTCAAACTACATCCAAAATGTGGTGCTACTTCCTCTTTTCAATCACCTGTTGCACTTACCTTACATTTATTGTTTATTGCCTGATTTTCCTTACTAGAATGCATACATAATTAGATCAGGAGCATTTTGTTCACTGATATATCTCATGTACCTAAAATAGGGCTTGGAAGAGCCTAGGAGTTTAATGAATATTTGTTGAACAACTTCATATGCATTTTAACATATGTGCTTTCTTGAGAGACAGGGTAGTGTCTTACAGCATGAGCCATCCAAGGTCATGTTCTACCATCACATCTCTACCTCTTCAGGACACCCTCTTCTCCATCTTTCAAAAAAAGAATATTGCAGACACTATTGATGTGCCACCAATTTGCCTTCATACTCACCATTCAGTGCACACCTATTTCTTCCTACTGCACGCACCTGCAACTTCCTGCCTGAAGGCTTTCCCCTGGCTACAGAGGTAAACTCTTTCAGATACACTGGGTAAGAAGTACCAAGGAGTTAACACCCTAGAGCAATTCTTGACCAATGTCACATGGTGGTTGATGGATAAATAAAACTAGTTTATTTTTTCTCCACTGGGGTAACTCTGAGGTATGTTATACATTGTCTTTCCAGTTGCTCACAGTGGTAACCTACACATTAATGCATCCTGTTGGCTTCCTTTTCTTTCTCATGTCATCCCCTGCTCCCCTACTGGTGGCTCCTGGAATCATCTGCTGAATAAAACATTTGCTTTCAAATCCTTGCCACAGAGTATGTTTTGGAGAGGGAATCCTAGCCAAGCCAAGGCATTTGGATCAATGCTTGTCAAAATTATGTGTTACACAATCTCTTAAATTTCCCCAAAGGTACTCAGGAGCTCTCATAAAGTGATAGAACCCAGACAGTAAGAATTCAGAAACAACTCAAAAAAATAACCCAATGCAGTTTTATTTTTAGTTGCTTTACGTATACTATGGTTTCTTATAAGATTTTAAAAAAATAAAATATAATAAATCTTTCTCTGAAAAATATAAAACTTTAAAACCCATGAAACTAGATGATCTCTAAAGCCCCTCTTTGTTCTATATTTGGTGCTTCTATCAACACTTTTGCAAGTGTAACACCCAAGAAAGTTTTCTACATTTAGCTTTTGCTACAAGATTATCACAAGCTCCTTATGGAGGTTAGAAACTGTTAACTTAGGAAGGTTTTCCATTAAATTATATATGAATTCATTTGGGCTCATTGTGGATCCTCATACCTCACTGAGTGTCATTCCTTAGAGATGATCTCCTTCCTCCCAGAAAGTGAAGTATCACTCACACTCACAAGACCTGTTCCTGTCCTGTCACTTTTTGCCTAAGTAAATATCACAGGTAGTGATTCCTGGGTGAAGAATGAATGGCTTGAGCGAAAAACTGCTCTCCTGTTTTTTTCCCAGTTAAAATTAAGCCAAATGTTTGACATTTGCTTGAGAGCTGAGCCACTTGTGACACTCCACTGGAGAATTTATATTTCCAATATGCAGGTGAGGGATACTTGTTTACTATAAATTAGATCATGTTTAACTTGGTTATAGGACATACCAATATGTTAAAAATTGTATTCCTACTCCCCAATACTCATGACCTTGCTATTGTCATTTGCTTGAGTCCATCAACAATAATCCAAGTCCTTTATGACTGATTATAGCATTCATTTTAAGAATCACCAGATTCCAAGATCACCTTTTATTATCCACATTATAGTCCCCATAAAATTTTACACACCTATTTCTTCCCCCTTTGTAACCCGTCCCAATTCCTGAAATGAGTCAGCTGTGCTCTCTGAATTGTCATCAGTAAAATCCCCTCTACTTTCTATCTCTCTGAGAGGGTTTTTTTTTGTTTGTTTTGTTTTTTTTGGGGTTTTTTTTTTGTTTTTTTTTTTTTTTTTGGTCTTCTTCTTACTAAAACCTGTTTCCCATAAGGATGCTACTCACAAGAGAGCCTGTTTTTTCATCCACCACCATCAAACCACTGGGGTTCAACATATGTCATCCTTTCTCTTCTTTGCCACTTTAATTCTTCCTTCCCCTTCCTAAAAATAAAAAATCATCCATCTTTGAAGCTCAAGTCATCAGACTATATCATCTCATATCCACTCATTGCTACTGTCATCCAACAACCCTCAGAAAAACCTCACCTCATTTCTCACTGATGTAAGCTCTTATTTCACCATCATTCTAATACTATTCTTGTTTTAATTTTTGGCAATTTCAATACACATATAAATAACGCTTCCAATACCCTGGCTGCTGTGTTCCTCAACTTTCTCTTTCTTATCATCTTGTCATTCATCCTACCTCAATCACTAACTTCATGTTATATGCTGAACCTTGTCATTATTAACTACTGGAATACTCATGTTCCAATTAAAATATCAGTCCACCTGATAGCATCACCCTTTATGCTCTGCCTTCCTAAGTTAGACAAACACATTTCCAGCTAAACATTTGCCCTCCAGTTTTACACTAAACTTCACTCCTTTCACCTATTCAAAAAATGTCCCTCTCATCAATTTTTCTATCTCTACTGAATCTTTCCAAACAGAACACAAACATTACATTATTTTCCACATCTTAAAAAAAAAAGAAAAAACTCTCTATTAACTCACTTTCCCCATAAGCCATTGCTTAATTTCTTTGCACCCTTTTGCAGTAAATCTCTAAAAATGTGCTCTGTAATTTTGTGTCTCTCCTTCCATCCTCTCTTCAACTCATTGTAATAAGCTCTTTATCTATGTCACTTTGCCATAATTGTTCATGAAGAAGTCACCAAAACCTCCATGCTGCTAAATCCAATGGTCAGTTCAATTTACTTATCAGAATTTTATACAGTTCATCACTCTTTCTTCCTTGATACTTCCTTCACATGACTTCCAGGCTACCATAATGTCTTGATTTTTTTTTCTATCTCACTGCTCCCTTATTTCTAAATCTCATTTCCTTGTTCCTCCTTTTCTCTCTTACTTCTTAATATTGAATGGGCTCAGATATATGGTTTGAAAGTATTTTCTCCTGTTCCATGTGTTGCGTTTTCACTCTGTTGATTGTTTCCTTTGTTGGGCAGGAGATTTTTATTTTGAAGTAGCCCTACTTGTTTATTTTTGGTATATTTGTTTGTGCTTTTGATGTCACATCAATGAAATCTTTGCCAAGACTGATGTCATAAAGTTTTACCCCTATATTTTCTTCTGGAATTTTACAATTTAAGTCTTTAACCCATTTTGAGTTGATTTTTATGTTTGGTGTAAGATAAGGATCCAACTTCATTCTTTTGCATGTGAATATCCAGTTTTCCCAACACCATTTATTGAAGAAGACTATCCTTCTCCACTGTGTACTCCTGGTACTTGTTCCTGTATCAGTTGACTATATATGGAGTTATTTTCAGGTTTTCTGTTCTGTTCCATTGGTCTACATATCTGCCTTTATGTCAATACTAAGCTTTCTAAAACAAAAAACTTTTACTGTTTTGATTACTGTGACTTTTGTTAATCCTCAAAATATATAAGAAACTCAATTCAAAAAAACTGATTTTAAAATGAGCTAAGGTCTTGAATGGACATCTTTTTCAAACAAGACATAAATGGTCAACAAGTGTATAAAAAATGTTTAATATAACTAATCATCAGGAAAATACAAAGTGATATTTCATGGAATATGAAATGAAATATGAAATATCACAATGAAATATCACTTCACACATAATAAGATTGCTATTATATTTTTTTAAAAAAAACAATGTTGGTAAGGATATGGAAAAGTTGGAGCCTTTGTACATTGTTGGTTGGGATGTAAAATGATGCAACCACTATGAAAAATAGTATGGAGGTTTCCAAAACAATTAATGGAACTATCATATTATCCACTAATCAAACTTTTGTATATTTATCCAAAAGAATTGAAATCTAAACCTCAAAGAAATATTACCATGTTTATTGCAGTACTATGTCAAGATGTAGAAACAACCTAAATGTCCATTGATGTATAAATGGATAAAAGAAAATGTGATATATATATATATACATATACATACACACACACACAAGGGAATGTTATTTAGCCTTTATGAAGATGGAAATCCTTCAATATGCAACAACAGGAATAAACCTTAAGACATTATGCTAACTTAAATAAGCAAGTCACAGAAAGACAAATACTGTAAGATTTCAATTATATGAAGTAACTAAAATGGTCAAACTCCCAAAATCAGAGAATAAAACAGTGATTTCCAGGAGTAGAGGGGAGGGGAAATGCTAATCAGTGGGTTTAAAGCTTCAGCAATGCAGGATGAATATGTTCTAGAGGAGATCTGCTATACAAAATTGAGCCTATCTATATATAAAAAAACTCTAATATGCAAATAGACCAAACAGCAGAACAACCGAACAACCAGTCACTATGACATGCGCTGACCACAAGTGGGTGCACGCAGAACATGGTGGATGTCGGCCATGGGGGGATGGTAGAACAGGTAAGTAGAGATGCCAGAGACCAAGGAGAGGCACTGATCACTGTCATCAGGGTGAGCCTCTGGTGGTTACTGAGAATTCTTTGCTCCAGTGCACCCTGGTCCTACCCATGCTCACACCTGCTGCTGGTGCTGGCCTTGCTCACACTTGCAGCCAGCATTGGAGGTGCCACTTACACTTGCTGCCTGTGGTGCCATCAGTGGGCGCGAGTGGCAGCTACCGGCCCCAATTGCCCCTGAGAGCTTCTCCACCTCCTCCTGCTCCTGAGGGGCAATTGGGGCAGCAGCCACCACTTGCACCCACTGCTGGTGCTGGCTCCAATCAATCCATGTCATCAGCAGGTGCGAGTGGGGCTGATGCCATTGGTGCATATGAGTGGCAGAAATGGGAGTAGGGCTGCTGGCAGACAGGAGACTGAGGACCAGGCTGGGGTGCAGAGTATGGGCCAAGACCCACTCCTGTGCCCACCACAGCCTTGCAGCCCACAGTTCCTTTCAAGTGCACAAATTCATGCACTAGGCCCCTACTTTCTAATAAAATAATCCAGAAGGGATTCAGAACTTGACCTAGGAAGAATCCTGTATAATAAAAGCCTAGTATGCTAAGTGTCTGGTTATCTGGTGGGTAGGTCAACCAAGCAAAGTGTAATATGCTAATGATATGCTACAGTCATTCAACTGCTCACTATGATGTACACTGATCATCAGGGGATAGACAGTTGATAGATTGACCAGTTGCTATGATGGGCGCTAACCTCCAGGGGCAGACGCTCCAACTGGTAAGTTAACATGCTGCTGGGTCCGGCCAATCCGGACTGAGCAAAATGGCCAGACACGCACTGAAGTTCTCCCGCAGTCCCTCTCCGCTGGCCAAACTCCTGTGTCTCTCCTGGGTCCTGATCGTGCACTGGTGACATCTCTTGGCCTGGCCTGTGCCCTCTCACAATCTAAGACCCCTCAGGGGATGTCAGAGAGCTGGTTTCAGCCCCATCACATAAGCCAGGCCGAGGGACCCCCATTGGTGCACAAACTCGTGCAATAAGCCTCTAGCAGTTAATAATATTGTATTGTATCCTTAACAATTTAAGAGGGTAGATCTCATGTTAAGTATTCTTACTACAATAAAATACAAATTAAAAATTTTTAAATATATACTGGAAGGCCCCAGGACTCACTCTCTGATCAAAGTACCCAACTCCATCTTTACTCATTCCTTTGGTGATCATTAAAGTGCTATGGTTTTTGAATACCATCTTTATGCCAATGACACTCACATGGATGCCTAGAATCTCAATCTTTCTTTTGAACTCCAGTCTCATATATCCAATTGCTTACTTGATATCTCCATATATATGTCTGCCTTTATTTTCTATTGCTGTAAAACAAATTACCAACAGCAGTAGCTTTAAACAAGAGCCATTTATTATATCACAGTTTCTGTAGGGCAACAGACTATGAGGACTAAAATGAGATCTTTTTGAGTTTTGACAAAGCCAAAAATCAAAGTGTTGACTGGGCTGAACGCTTTGGTAAAGAATTGAATTCTAGCTCGTTCGTGCGATTGACAGAATTCACTCCCTTGAAGCTTTAAGACAGATGTCCTATTTCCTTGAAGTTGTTACCTAGGGGCTGCTCTCAGCTGCTAGAGGGCCCTAACATTTGCCATCACATGGACCCCCTCCATCTTCACACCAGCACCAGCATGTAGAAACCTTTTGGGCTTCAATTTTTTTGACTGTCCCCTTCTGCTTTCTTTTTTAACTACCAATCAGAGAAAACTCTGATTTCAAATGGCTCATATGATTACATTGGGAGTGAATCCAGGATAATCTTCCCTTTTTTTTTTTTTAATTTAGCTGATGAGTAACATTAATTTCACTTGCAAAATATCTTTGCCATGTAACTTAACATATTCACAGGTAAAATATCTCATTATCTTCATAGTCCCAGGAATTAGGGTAGGAAATCTAGAGAAGGAGAATACTTTTAGAATTCTGTCTACCACAATATTTAATTGACATTTCACACTCAGCATGTTCAAAGCTGAACTCCTGCTATTCTGCCATAAAACCCGCTTCATTCTCAACTTTTCCCATTTCAGTTTCTCAGGTCTGACACTATGAAGTCAAACTTGGCCCCTCACTTTCTTTCACATGCCACACCTAATCTATTAGCAAATCCTACTGACTCTACATCCAAAACATATTCAAAATATAACCATTTCTTACCACCTTCACTGCTAATGCCCTTCATATTATAATCATCTCTTTACTAGATTAATTAATAGCGTCTGCTTCTATTCATCTTTTTTTAATATATATTTTATTGATTTTTTACAGAGAGGAAGGGAGAGAGATAGAAAGTCAGAAACATCGATGAGAGAGAGACATCGATCAGCTGCCTCCTGCACACCCCATACCGGAGATGTGCCCGCAACCAAGGTACATTCCCTTGACGAATCAAACCTGGGACCTTTCTGTCCACTAAGCCAAACCAGTCTCGTCTAAAATGTTAACTTTAAGAAGAAAGAAATCTTTGACATTTTTTTTTACTGATATATCCCAAATGCCAATATAAACAATACTTGGTTAATTAATGATGGTTGAATGAGTACACACATTTTTATATATGAGATAGAGATATTTATTTATTTGCTTGCTTATTTGTTTGTTTGTTTGTTTGTTTAGAAATATTTTTACTGACTTCAGAAAGGAAGAAAGAGAGAGATAGGAAACATCAATGATGAGAGAAAATCATTGATTGGCTGCCTCCTGCATGTCCTCTGCTTAGTATTGAGCCTGCACCCCGGGCATGTGCCCTGATCAGGAATTGAACCATGACTTTCTGGTTCATAGGTCAAAGTCAACCACTGAGCCATGCCAGCTGGGAGAGATATTTATTTATTCATTCCTAGGGAGTTAAGTTGAGGTAAGATTGGAAAGAATAGTTCACAAAAAGAGCTTTAAAATTTTACTACATGGCTACTCTTTAGGTCTCATTTATGCTCCAAACTGAAGATTCATAACTATAATCTTAGCAGACTTTCTTCTCATAATCACCTCCCTTGTTGAACACTGCCAATGTGTGAAAAAATCCAAAATTTCATATCCAATATCATTGTTCTTCCCATATTAATTCCATGACTATTGGGAGCAAAGCTATGTTAAATTAATGAGGTCCAAGATATAGAAGCAGATCATTGATTCTGCCCATGCTACTTGAGCATCCCCAGATATTCACCAAAACTTAGAATGTCCTCATCTTAGGTGTCCTCATCTTCTTCGTCCACCTCTTTCAAACTATAGGTATTAGGATAGCTTTATTCTGTTATTTTGAGTCTCTAATAGTGCTTATCCTTCCTTTGGCTATCATTTACTTAATCTTTACTAGATGTTCTATATTTTGCTAAAATATATACTAAAAACACTAAGGTAGATATTATTATTATCCTCTTTTACAGATGGGAAACCCCAAACATGCAAGTTTAAGGAATTGTCTAACATTCCACAGCAAGTAAGTGTGGATGAGCTAAGACTCAAATCCAAGCAACTCTATTTCATCTTCATATTTTAATTACTTTCTCTTTTCCTTTCTCCCAAAGTTAATTGACTCCTCTTGTTCCAAGGTAAGTTTTAGGTGAATATCCCTTTGCTTACAGCAGCTGGCAATTTTGTATAGAAGTTTACATCTCATACCATCCTAAAGTCAGGCTACTAGCAACAGGTAGAATGAAATACTAGAAACCTACAATGCTCTTTTACTACAAGATGGTCAGGAATCTCCAAATTATAGGGAATCTATTAAGTTAATAGATTTTATTTATAAACTAGTGGCCTGGTGCATTAAATTCGTGCATGGGGGTGGGAGGGAGAGTTCCCTCAGCCCAGCCTGCACCCTCTCCTACTGGATAACTATAATCTTAGCAGTCTCACAATCTGGAACCACTGGCTCCTAACCACTAACCTGCCTGCCTGATCACCCCTAACCACTCTGCCTGCCTGCCTGATTGCCCCTAACTGCCTCTGCCTGCTTAGTCACCCCTAACTGTCCTCCCTGCCTGCCTGATCTTGCCCCCAACTGCCCTCTCCTGCTGACCTGATCACCCCTAACTACCTCTGCCACAGACCCCACCACCATGGCTTTGTCCAGAAAGAAGTTGGATGTCTGGAAGATGGCCAGTCAACCTGGTCGAATTAGCATATTACTCTTTTATTAGTATAGATTGGCACATACATCCATATATTATCTAATTTAAAGCCCATTTATTCATTCAAGATCTATTTGCCAAGTGTTTGGTCTATGCCAAGCATTGATAACAGTTCCATTAGATATAAGGCTAGGTATTATCATTTCCATTTCACAAATAAGTTATCTAAAGCTCCAAAAAATTTCATGATTTTTCCCAACATCACACTAAGTTATTTGATGGCAAAGCAAAGACTAAATGAGGGTTCAATTCATAATTACTAGTAAATGTCTTTATTATCCAGCCTTTCCACAAACTATACATATTTTTCACTAAAAGTATTCAACATTAAGTTGCTTTGTTTGAAAAGAAATGCTTACCCAGTCTCTGGACTATTTGCTACAGAACTCTGCGCTATATAGTTCTTGTATTTTTTAAAAAGAAAATAATAACTACATGGCTTAGCTCCAGTTAGTTGAGACCTTGCTTAGAAAGGGGACTGGAAGCTGGGGTGGGAGGGGGGTATATTCTCCCAATGAAACTTAAGAGGAAACAAAGGGAGCCTGGAAAATGCAAGTGCCTTTGGCATTTTCAGGGGTAAAAAAAAGTCTCACTTGCTTCCTATCTCAACACAAAAGTGACATTGGCAAGTGGCTCCCAGCCAGCCTTGCCCTCTTCCTACTAAAACACCCATTTTTGTTTCACAAACACTTGTCATAAACTCGGTACTGTTTTAAATTATTTACAAATTCTACCTTAAGAAGTCACCAATTGCTCTAGCATCATTTTCAAATAGTACCCTCCAGAAATCTGCAATGTTTCCAGGTGCCTCTCAAATTGGAAATTCCTTCTTAAGGATCTCAAACACAACACACCAAAAACTACTTTTGCAAAGTATGAAATCGAATATAAGTGAAGATTCAGCATCATCAGTGAAGGTGACATTTTCTTCCACACCAGCTTCTCCTCTCTGCTCTAGGCAAATAAACACTTGCACTCTTCTTTACCAAATTTCCCTCCTCACAGTTCAATGCTTTTACATATGCTAACATTTCCTCAAACTCTCTGGAATCAGTAAATTTCAAAGGTTCAAATGGAGCATAATATCTTGGAGAAACTGGGGCTCTTTGTGGTCATCTAGTACAAATCTCTTAAAAATAAGAAAACCAGGAGCTAGGAAATGAAAATAATTTCCCACTAATTAATGGCAGAACTGGAATTGGACAGTGACTTCTAATCCTGGGCCATATTAGCAAAGTGAAAAATGAGCACAGCCTGCTGAACAAATAGGAAGCTAAGTGCAGATGATGAATTTATGTAGCATAATTTTTTATCTTAAAATGGATTCATTGTCAGGTAAAAATCATTTTTTCTTTAAGACAATTCGTAATTTTCATTTCCTTTTGAAGAATTTCTACAGTATACTGTGTAATGGTATTGATTTATGCTCTGTATTTCCTATTGATTCCAAAGGACTCTGACAGCATTTGCTTTAATCTATAACTAAAGAAGAAAGGTCTCCAAAGCCATTACCTGGAAAGTTAATTCCTGGCAACTTACAGTGCATGCTGGTTTCTCACAATCAAATACCTTACAACAGTTTAAGGATGTACTTTACCCTTTCCACCATTTCTGCTTAAAGGGAAAAACTGTGCTTAAAATAAAGGTCTAATCATTCAAAATAACATCTCACATTTATCTGCCCTCAGGCTTTGCTAAAGAATACTACTGGTTGACTGGAAAAAGGCAAGTTCATTGTAAATCTTTCTCCCTTATCTCTCTTCCATTAGGCAAGAGAGATTTTTTAAAAATAATAATAACAGCCCATTTAAATTCAACAATTGTTTGCTTTTGTGACACAAAGAGCAGCAGTGATTGCAAGTTCAGAAAAGATTGAGCAGAAATACAATCTGACACTCAAGGAAATTCTGTTGGAAGAGCAAAACCTCCCACGTCCTGGGTCTGTGAACCACCTTAGATACACAAGATTCCACTGCCATCGTTCACCCACACTCTGAAGGCAGCTACACAGCCGCCCAGACACCTCAAGCAGTGTTCCCTTTGCTCTCCTTTAAAGTGTCCCTTCTCAAATCCTCTTCCTTCTCAATCTCAAATTCCCTTCTATATCCTTCCTACCTTCATCTCTGTTGTTTTTTGTTTTTTGTTTTTTAACTTTTATTGGGGTGACATTGGTTAATAAAATTATATAGGTGTTAAGTGTACAATTCTATGATACTTCATCTGTATATTGTACTCTGCTCACCTCCCTCAGTCTCCTTCCTTCACCGTTTATTTCCCCTTTACTCTCTTCTACCGCCCACTATACCCCTTTCCCTTTGGTAGTCACCATATTATTGTTTACGTCTAGGAATTTTGTTTTGTTCTATTTGTTTGTTTAATCCCATCTCCATCTCTGTCTTTTGTTCACTACCTCCTTTTTATTACACTCTCCTTCTCTCCTTTCTTCATTTTTCTCATCACTTCCTTCTTAGAATCATGGTATCAGAGTTTGAACCACACCTAAGCTCTCTCTGACCTTTGAATCCCCTCTATAATATTTCCTCCAATTGTGTGTCCAGCCACAGTGGTTAGAAACATCTTCCCTTTTTTAAGCCAACCTGTGTATTCCCCAGTCTTTACCTAGAGACCCCAGTTCTTAGCCTTCTGGGTCCAGAGTTAACAAGTATAAATTCCTCTTCACATTGGTCACCTTTTCATGCTAAACATTCCAGTCACAGGGCTTTAAATTCCTTCGCCTTAGTTCTGCCCTTGAAACTACTCCCCTCGAAGTGGGGCACCAAAAATGTGCCCAAAATTTTATCAATGGTAAAGTCTGTTTTGCTGTAGAACTATTTAAACTTTCTTTGGTTTAAAAATAACAAAAATAAAATTTAATAGCAGCATGCATATAAAGTTTCACAATATGATTTTTTAAAGGATTAATTACACAGAAAATATAGATTTTAGCACTTAGATTTTAAAATTCTGTCTATAACATACTGGGAATATATCCAAAATGTAAAATGAAATAAACAAATATGATACACCAATATTTGTAAACTTACAGTTCATTAATATTTGGAAGCTTCTAGATCATTTTGCCTTCTGTGATAAACCCAGTTTGTGTTTTTTAATCATTTCTTTATGGTAAAATGATACTTCCTCAGCATGAGATCCCAGTGTGGAGGGTGTATAACAAGGGGAAAGAAAGAAGCAGGACAGGTCAGAGGCCATCAGAGAGCCTGACCAAGACCTTCCCAAGAACTCTCAATGACATTATCACAGCAGGCCAGAGGGGAACCAGGGGATTGATTTTCTTCATCCTGGTCCTAAAGTGTCTCTGAAGACAGAAATAGAAGCAGCAAAGAGATAAAACACATGCCCAGGTCCTGTGGAGCAGGAACCACAGGAAGCATGTGGGAAAACAAAGACTGAAATGAATAGTGTTCAAATTCATCCCACCCTTACCAGCCCTTGACAAGATCACTGTTCTCGTCTGTAAAACCTGTACAAAAGACTTGTGAGGATGAAACGAGAGTCAGCCTGAAAAGCACAGGGGAGGTACCTGATGGATATAATTCCTTTCCCCTCAGATCTAAGGTGGTGCTCCTTCCTGGAGACCCCAGTGAAGCACACAGTGTGTTTCAGCATGTACTGTATTGAAAATATCTTTAAAGTAACCACACTTCAGAAGATATCAAAACTGATCTCAATAGCCTGACTGGTTTAACTCAGTGGTTAGAACGTTGGGCCAAAGACCAAGGATCTTCAGTTCAATTCCAGTCAAGGTTTCAGTTGCAGGCCTGAACCTATATGCGGGAGGCAACCAGTCAATGTGTCTCTCACATGGATGTTTCTCTCTATCTTTCTCTCCCCCTCCCTTCCACTCTCTATAAAAATCAATGGAAAAAATATCTTCAGGTGAGGGTTAACAAAACAAAACAAAACAACAGATCTCAGCAAAACAAAATGTAAGAAATAGCGCATAGATTTCTTCACTTTTCTAAACCTAACATTTAGAAATTAAGACGGCTAAGCTTTACAAATCACTCTGAATCTTGACTTTGGGTCAAAGGCTTTGCTTCTCCTTTCCATTAGTTCCCAGCACTTCAGGCTGCAGGTGTGACCCTGTTTCTGCACAGGCTTGAATTTAGTGCTACCAAGGTGACCAATGGGAAGGCATTCTCTTGCCCTCTGGCACTACCTTTCAACTAAAAGCTTAGTAAACACAATAGCTAACTGCACTAAATGCTTAACATACCAGTTTATTAAGCAAGTACTTTATTACATATTATCTCATTTAATCCTCTAACAACCCTGTAAGTTAGATGCCATTATTTTTCCCATCCTATATAATAAAAGCTAAGTGTCCAACCATTCATTCAACCAGTCACTTTGATGCGCACTGGCCACCAGGGACAGACATTCTGACCGATAGGTGAGCTTGCTGCTGGCCAATTGGAACTAGGTAAGACAGGCCAGAGACACCTTGGAGCCCTCCCACAGTCCTTCTCCAGCCCAATCCCAGCAAGTCAGGCCTAGGTACCCCACTGGCGCATGAATTTATGTATTGGGTCTCTAATTTCATAAAGAATCTATGGTTCAGAGTTATTAGATGGCCCTCAGAACGATAAAGATAACATCAGGTCTTAAAGCCAGCTCAAAAGCCCATGCTTTTCATCAAAGTATTCCACTGCCTCTTTGGTCAACAAAACTTTATTGTTTTAAGCAAAATAAGGATAAATCAGCCATGGACCTTCCT
>PVJN01029707.1:0-26205 GCA_004026805.1 Lasiurus borealis
GATAAATTCCTAAGAGTGGGATTGCTGGGTCAAATGGGAGATCCATTTTTAGTTTTTTGAGGAAACTCCATACTGTTCTCCACAGTGGCTGCACCAGTCTGCATTCCCACCAACAGTGCACAAGGGTTCCTTTTTCTCCGCATCCTCGCCAACACTTGTCGTTTGTTGATTTGTTGATGATTGCCATTCTGACAGGTGTGAGATGGTATCGCGTTGTCGTTTTGAATTGCATCTCTCGGATGATTAATGACTTTGAACATGTTTTCATGTGTCTCTTGGCCTTCCTTCTGTCATCTTTCGAAAAGGTTCTATTTAGATCCGTTGCCCATTTTTTTATTGGATCGTTCATCTTCCTTTTATTAAGTTGTATAAGTTGGCTGTAGATTTTGGAGATTAAACTTTTATCAGTGATAGCATTTGCAAATATGTTCTCCCATAGAATGATCTTTCTTGTTGTTTTGTTGATGGTTTCTTTTGCTGTGCAAAAGCTTTTTATTTTGATGTAATCCCATTTGTTCATTTTTTCTTTAGCTTCCATTGCCTTTGGAGCAATATCAGTGAAGAAGTTCTTTCGGCATAAGCCAGTCAATGAGGGAGAAGCATCACATGATCTCACTCATTGGTGGATAATAAAGAACATTATAAACTGATGAACAAAAGGATAGATACAGAGGCAGTAAATCTTCAAACAGACTGTGAAATTACAGCAGGAAGATTAAAGTTAGGTGAGGTAGATAGGAGATCAATCAAAGGACTTGTATGCATGCATATAAGCATAACCAATGAACATAGACACTGGTGGGGTTGGGGTATGCCTGGGAGGGAGGGGGGCAATGGGGAGACACGTATAAAAAATTAATAAAAAAGAAAAAAAAAGAAATTAAATTCTGCCGAAACCAGTTTGCCTCAGTGGATAGAGCATCGGCCTGTGGACTGAAAGGTCCCAGGTTTGATTCTGGTCAAGGGCATGTACTTTGGTTGCAGGCACATCCCAGTAGGGGCGTGCAGGAGGCAGTTGATCGATGTCTCTCTCTCATCGATGTTTCTAACTCTCTATCTCTTTCTTTTCCTCTCTGTTAAAAAAAAAAAATCAATAAAATATATTTTTTTAAAAAGAAATTAAATTGTATCCTTTAGACTTCATATCAGGCATACTCAGATCAAAATTTCAGTATTATATCATTTCAATATAAAAGAGTCACTCTTTTTTTTTTTTTTTTGAGATTGCCTTGGGAAGCCAGCCTGTATTTTTTCCCAGGCCTATTCCACCATCTTTAAGCATGCAGAGCATGAGACCTTTTAAATGG
Source organism: Lasiurus borealis (assembly GCA_004026805.1). Lineage (NCBI taxonomy): Eukaryota > Metazoa > Chordata > Mammalia > Chiroptera > Vespertilionidae > Lasiurus > Lasiurus borealis. Next base: position 1,308 of record PVJN01029707.1, read on the forward strand.
CTTTCTCAGGGAGTGGGCATCCATATTGGATTGCCATGTGTCTCCCTTCACCCACATCCTTCTTGCTTTGGGAGTAAAAAAATCAGTGATGGGCTGGTGTCTACTGTTTTTATTTTTATTATTATTTTCATTTATTTTTAATTTTTAAGGAAAGAAAACCATTTTTTAAGATAAAGAATCATTGGCAGTTGCTGAGAAATTTCTTTAATCCTTTCTATTTGGTTCAGCCTAATACAAGTAGTTTGAGCCTCCAATAAAATGAAATATGAAGTCACTTTCAGCCAAGCTCCAGCATTCAGCCATAAAGGCTGGGCAGCTGCAAGCAAAACCTTTCTTATCCCCCTTGCAGTGATGCTTGTCCTGCTCTGCCTCAAACTCTAGCTCCTGCTCATAATTACGAGGCAAATCTTTATCAGGTGGGATTTTGACTGCAGTTGCAAGAGTGACGTGAGGAAGTGGTACTATTAGAGATTCACACCCCTCCACTGTAGGCTGTAAGGCCATGGCAACATCCCGCTTAGACATTCTTAAACTCTCCTGTGCTGGATCAAAGCCATCACGAATTAAAGTAGTAATAGCAATCTTCCCTGGACCTTCTGCTGTGTATCAGTCAGGCAACTGCTTTTTTACCTTTTCCCACATTTCATCAACAAGACTTTAGAAATCAAGAGTCGGACTACACTTAACAGAGCATCCTGAGCTCTGAGCATAGTTTTAAACATTTGAGAATTACCCATGTTTTATACCCAGTTAATACAACTTGCAACAAGCTGCTCCTTACTTTACTCTATGCTTCACACACTTCTTGGAGCGACCCCCTCGATAATTGTCTCTGTATTCTATTCAGCAGCCCCACATCGGTGTCAGATGTAATATTTCTCCTTTCCATGTCCAGCTCAGCGAGAGAGTGGGTCCAATTCCTGAGTAGAGGAGCTAGGGATTGAGAAATAAAAGAAAGAAAGGAAAAAGCTGAGAATGGGGTGGGACTGCTGCACTCTTCTGCTGGAGAGACCATGACCCAGAGCCCATGCAGTGTTTAGTTTCACCAAAAGTCAAGACAAAGGAGATTATCTGCATTCTTGAGTAGGTCTGAGCATTCCTGGTGCTTGACTGGATTTACATATCAAAACACACTCCCAGACACCTGGGTGAAATGAAGGTCAAGTTGATAACACCCTTGCCTTTTTGGCAAAGCTTGTTCCCAGGATGTGGCTTTGCCAATGCCACGGGGTTCAGCTGATAATAATTAAAGAATGCCCATGTGCCTTCCCAGGTGCTCTCTACAAGCCAGTTTTCTGGTGGTTCTGGATGATGTCTGTTTTGTCTTTTAGTTGTAGTTTTGAAGTGGTTGTGTGAGGCAGCAAGTGCAGGTGTTTACCTATGCCGCCATCTTGGTTTCTCTGACCATTGGTTTTTTAAACACAGGGACTGGGGTTTATCATTCCTTATTCCTACCTGAGTAAAGGAGGCTACTGGGCTGGCTTTGCTGGGGCCTAATTCTAGGGCCAAACCCTGTTAGATTCCCTCCAGCAGAATGGGCTCACATCCAGCCTCTGCTACTCACAGACTGTGTGACCTCGGGCAAGACGCTTCCTGTGTCTATAACTCAGTCCCTCCTGTAAGATGGGATAACAATCAAATCTACCACATGATGGTCACGACTAAATGAGCTAAAAAATGTGAAGTAGTTCCTGATGCACAGGAGTGGCTCAAACACAGTTTTTGCTGACCACTGGATAGGATCACTCTATCATATCATAACCCTGCTTTGGGTGTCCTCTGGTTGTCCCATTTCTTCATGGACATTTATGACCGGGAACCATGACTACCTTACATTATAGCTGCCACCTACTTCCTGTCACTGATGTCTTCCTGAACATTCAAATGATTCTTGGCTGAGTGAGCACAATCTCCTCTATCCTCCATCTGACTCAAATCCTCTTAAAGCCTCACAGTGCCTAGCGTAGAGTTGGTCCTCTAAGATTTATTCAGAAAGTCCTTGCTGGGTGAAGGAATGACTGATGGGACTTGTCAACTGGCTGGGAGCTGAAGGTTGCAGGGGAGGAGAAAAGTTGTGGGGGGTGGGGGAGGTGATTGGGGCAGGAGGCAGGCCTCTCCCTAAAGCTCGGGCCTGTTTCCAGGCTGGTGGATTGGTCTTGACAAGCAGGATGGAGACTTAGCAGCCTCTTCTCCTCTGCACTTTAAAAGGCCAGCACCCCTCCTGGAACCTTTCCTTGGAGACCTGCTAAAATAATATATTTAGACCTGACAAACCCAATCACTTCCGTCTGTCAGACTTCCTGCAAATAACACTTCTTAGCAGAGCTCAGCGAAAATACAATTCCAAACAGCATAGGGGCAATCATACATCAATCGAAGAAAAACATTTTCCCTTTCCCTTCCACCAGCCCCCATAAATGCATTTTAAAACCATTCCTTGTTTCTGGGAGAGACACCAGGGTACCTGTTACCTTTAATTCAGAGCTGAGCCATGCAGCAAAATGAGGCCAAACAGCAAAGTTATTTTGATTTATTTCTTAACCTTAGAATTTGGAGCTTGCTGTGGGGACTCCGCCGCTAGAAGATGAGCTGATGAAAATGTATTTTTCCCTATCGTTACTCTTTTAAATAGATGGTTGTTTTATTCTTCCTTTTTGCCACTTTGCTGTGCTAGACTGAGTTTTATGGCATCCTGACATGCCTTAATTTTCCCAGCATCAGAATCACACAGTCCTCCCTTCTCTTCCTCCCTGGGTCTACCACTCAGCATTGCCCTCTTCAAAGGCCAGTTTTGAGGTAGAGTCCTCCTGGGGTTGGGTGTCACCAAGGACTTCGGAAATGTTCAATACCCTTTCCTCTCTAACTGGGGGTCCAGAAGCCTGAGGGGAAGGAGTTATTAAGGCACCAAAAGAAGAAGAGAGCAGGTGGCTCTGCAGAGAGATGGGACAGTGCCACCATTGGCCTTTGGCCAAACACCTGACAGTGTGTGTAGAATCAGGGAACCCTGGATTTGACTCTGGACTTCAGTGCCTACCAACTGGGAGGGGCCTCGGAGAGTGTTATGAAGTGTAACCTGCCTCCCTGTCCTGTGGGATCCATATCTTACACCCCAGACCAGAACTAGAGGAGCTCAGAGCTCTCCACTGAATCCAAATCCCGGATGATTCCTGGGGCTTACTGGGACCCCTGGCCCAGGCCCTCTGCCTGAAGCTTCTCAGGATCGGGGGCCCTCCTTCAGGCTGTCCAGCAGTCAGGGGTACACACCAGGGGCCTCTGGGTGTTGTCTGCCCATCACATCCACTCCCCAGCTGCCTCTTGCCCTCCCTCACAGCCTGCTTCCACTCCAATCTCCTCTCTCATGGGGGCAGCTTGCCCTCCTCCAATACTGTCCCTGTTGCCCCAAAGGTTCAGCCACAGCTCTTCCTCAGCAGACTGCTCTTTCCCTTGGAAGAATTTCAAAGCAAGCTGCTGAGGTTGTTTTCCACTTTGTTTGAGAATGAAACAAATTAATTAACTAATAGAAGTACCTAGCCCAGGCTCTCCCCTGGAAAGTGCCACCCCTCTCAGCATCCCACAGGTTCCACTGAAGGAAGCCAGCATGGGGCTGCTTCCACGGTTGGCCCACATGGCTCCTTGAAGGCTGAAGCTGAGAACAGTTCCTCCTCCTGGGGAGGCAGCTGGGAAGAGCACTGTCTGGGAGACAATTCAGCCAACTGACTCCTACACACATGGCCTTGGGGTTGCCAATGCACCTAGAGCTTCGATTCCTCATTGAGTACAGGCCTTTACTGGCATCTCTGCTTCTCACACAAGGTAAGGCAGGGCCCTTCTGTCAATCCTAACACTTTCCCGCCTGCATCATTGTCAGAGAGGCTGAGTAGCCTCTGGGTGGAACACTAGATGGAAGACCCAGCCTTTCCAATCCTGCTGTGTCCTGCACACCTGAGTAGAGAAGGAGGTGGCTGTGCAGCCTGAGAAAGCCGCTTGCCAGCCCATTCTCAAGGGCAGGCCCAGCAGGTTGCCAGGGAGATGCAGTTGTTTACAAAGCTAATGGCAGTTCTGTGCAGGCTGTAGTGCTAATTACAGGGCCTGGAGCTCCCATTGCAAGCAGCCCATCCTTTGGAACAGGTTACTGCCCGCCCTGCTCCGACAACCCCTGCCCCCGCCACTATCCCCCACATATCACCCTGGAGGGCCCCAAGAAGCAGGGTAGAGCATTGGCTTCCAGGCTCCTGCATCCCTGATTCTTACTTGGTCCCTTGAAAGCTATGTGCACTTAGGCCAGCTGCCCACCTCTGCCATCCTTAGTTTGCCATCTCTGAGGCATACATGATGAAAGTGAGCACGGTAAGCTCTGTAAAGTGCTGAGAACGGTGCCCACACTAAGGAAGACATCAGAAAATTTAACCTGGCTTTCAAAGTCTGTTCTTTCTGAGACCCAGCGAGGAAGAGAACCCAGGGCAAGAACTATAGGGTCTTGGCTGTTGCTTAGGTCCACTCTCCTCTGTACCATGTATTTAAAAAATCTTTGCCTGTTTCCAAACCTCCTGAAATGCTCTTCCCCCTCCAGTCCCCTAACGTTGACCTGGCTCCAAAGCCAGTCAGGCAACATCCAGGAAGTGTCTACAATCCCTTGGGTGTTCCCTGGGACCTCCTCTCTGATACCTGCATGCATTTCTTTGGAGCTCTGGGGAGCCCAGGAGCTATTCTCTCACTAGTTGGTCCCTAGTTTCCTGGTCTTAACTGAGCCTCTCCTCTGAGACTATCTGCTCACTGAGAACAGGGCAGGCTCTCCCTACCCACATCACAGCCAGAGGCTAGCACCACCTTTGGGGTGGCCATGGGCTCCCCCAGAGAAGTAAAGAAGCATTCTGTAAACAAGCTAGGAGGCAAAGCTTATTAGGGCACAGACCCTGGCCACAAGTACCCAACCTGTGAAATGGAGATGACCCAGCAGCCGCTAGTGATGGGGCTCACCATGTGTTAGCCTAGGCTTTCTTGTCTCATTCTAGCCTCACTGCCCAAGGTCTCACAGCAAGTTGCAGAGCAGGATCTTCTAAAACTAGGACTTTCCCAACCTGCAGTTGAGGATCTGAGGAGGCAAGGATCAGCACTGACTCGGAAGCCTTGAAAAAGAGAAGCCAGAGGGTCAAAGGCCAGGAGCCTGAGAGCAGCTCTACCACTGTCATATGAAGTAGACCCAGAAGACTCTGCCAGGCCTCCCCAGCCCTGTCTGGGACTCCTGGGACTTGATTATAGTGATTTATTTTTCCAGCAGATCAGGAGGCTGAGGCTGCCTCCTGAGGAAGGTATGTACGGCTGTTTCCAGCTACTTCTCCTGGGGCAAGTCCAGAAGTATCCATGGCCCTGCTTCTGAAAGCTTTGGAAAATAGAGTGGGGTCTGGTTCTCTTGCCTGTGACAAACTGTGGCTTCAAGACCAGCCCTGGAAGTTGGAGGAGCACTTCTCTGGCCTGCCTGCCCAGCTCTTCACCCCTCTCCTTCCTGCTCCTTGCAGAGGGCCCGGAGGAGTGAAGAGATCCTAAGGGTGTCCTCTGATTAGAGGCTGGTTCCAGCCAATAGAGCTCATCCAGAGGAAAGTGGCTCCCCCAGGGACTCAGAGCAAGTCAGCTTCAGTTCAGGCCCCATTGGGAGGACTGCAGGCTCTCTCGTGATGACATGGCCAACTCCACGCTAGGGACTATGGGGGAGCAAAGTCACTGAGACCTCAGAGATTCCTAGAACTGGGGGAAACTGAGGCTCAGAGAAAGGACAGACTGTGCATTAGAGCAGTTAAAGGCTGTGCTGGGTGGGGGAAGAGGGAAGGCTCAGACCACAAAAGCAGATGGAAAACTCCCCCAGAGGCAAAGGTGCTTCAATAACTACTGAGTGCTGTGCCTTAGGACATTGGGCCATCACCAGGCCTGGGTGGGTGGGCAAGTGGCATTTGGTGTGGAGTTTGAGAGGTTTTAGAAACTTGATTTCAGTTTTTGGAAAGATCTCAAGTGAAGCATGAATAAAGAACCAGAGAAAGGTCACGAGAAAATCTTAGGAGCTGGAGTTGAAGCTCTGGCTCCATCCTGGCTGGCCCTTTCTTGCTGAGGGAAGCCATTGCCAAGCTTCTCTGTTCTCTTATCTGTCAAAGTGCAGAAGCTAATCCCACTGTACCAATTCCCCCAGGGATGAAGGAGAAGCAGTGCAGGGAAACAGCCAGACAACTATCAGCCCCGTAGCAGAGGCCATGCTGCTTGCCACCCAAGGCAGGAGGAGGCTGGCCTCAGAAAAGAAGGCACTTTCCCAGAGATGCCATTCTAACCACCAGCTCTGCCAGGTGCCAGGGTATGCTAAGAACAGCACTTCATTCTGTGTCCTCTTGAACCCCAAGATGGCTTTCCTTACATCCCTTTCAGATGAGCCATCAGGAATGCAGAGGTTAAAGGACTTGATGACAGTCAAGAATAGGAACTTCAACAGAGGCCGAGTGCTTCCGGGGCCTCTGCTCTGTGATGTTAAGGCTCTGAAGGGGAGGCATATACAGTAAGTGGAGTGTGAGATTTGACAAGCGAGGATCGAGCTTGAGGACCAGTTTGGAGCCACCCAACCAATGAGACTGGTTCCCTGTCATGAGGAGAGAAGAATGGTCGTAGCATCTGCTCAGCCTCCTGGGTTGCTTTGAGGATTAATATGACTTAAAACTGCATCCAAAGCTGTACATGGTAATCACAGTTGTTATAACAATAAACTAGTCACAAAAGTAGTTTAAAGGTCATTGAAATGACTTCCCTGCCCTGGATAGTGCTGTACTTTGCTGGAGACCACTTGCAGACCTCAGGGAGTGTCTGCCACAGTGTATGGGTCTCACAATCTTTGTGGTCAGGAGCCTATCTCCTCCCTCCACGGTGACTGTCTGTCTGTGAACTGCTTCTACTCTCTCTGGGAGTTTGTGGGTGCTACTCCATCCTGTGCAACCTCACAGTCAGACCTCACCCAGGCTAGGAAGTAAGTAATACACAGAGGCACGGATGTGGGAGGAGACTGAAGAAAAGGCACTTGTTGGCTGCAGAGCATCAGGCTGTCATTGAAGCCGCCCTTAAGGACAAGGATGCTGCTGCTTGGCTTAAAGGAACCCTGGAAGTGTTGACTTGAGCAGAGGGGAGGGAATGTAGGAACAAGAATTGTAGGCAGGTGGAAAGGTGGCAATGAGTCAGAGAGGAGCAGGCTTGGCCTAAATGGTCAGAGTGTGATGGCAGGTCATGTGATCTAGAACTCAAGGGTGAACTTGGGCTGGCTATGAGAGGAAGGGAGGAGCTACCTGCAGACTCTCAGGCAGATGAAGGGGGTCTGTCTATCCTGCCTTTGTGATTGTTCTTTCTTCTGGAGGGAAAGGAGAGGTTCCTCAAAGCCTAGCCCCTAGCACAACCCCAGATGTGCAGGCCCCAGAGGCAGCCATGTGATCTTGAAAACTCCCACTAGGTGTGGCTTTTGTGGTTTGTCTTTCAGCAGAAGACAGAGCAAGCCACATGCAACCCCACTCAAGGTCACCCCACAACGACCCCGAGTGAAGGTGCCTTTAGCACAGAAAGAGGCGCATGCAAATGAACAAGGAAACAGTGACAGGTACACCTGGGTGGAAAGGTTTCCTTTCCCAGGCCTCAGCAGGGAGGTGGGTGGTGGAAGGTGAACAGCAGCTGGGGGTTATTTTGAACATGACTGAATCCAAATCTCTCATCTGCACCTAGAGAAGCAAAGGCATTGTCATCGGAGCCCAGATCTCAATTCAGGGTCTTTTTTCAATGCACCAGGTGACCTGGGCAAGTTAATTCTCTCTGAACGCTTGTTTCCTTGAAACCTGTAGAGAAAGGGTGAAAGGCCTGACTTGCCACATCTTCAAAGGCATTTTACTGACTTTCTTCTCTGTGATGCAAGAGATCTGACATTCACACAGCAGGGCCATGAGATTGAACGCCCCAGGCCCAGGCAGGTGATATATCACATACAGGACAGTGGGCATGAGGCCCCTGATAAGGAGACCAAGCCTAATCTATCCTGGTTCCTCTAACTTTTAAAACCCCTTGTGGCAGATGGCATAACATTGTACATAGAGAACCCTAAAGATTCCACCAAAGAACTACTAGAACTGATAAATGAATTTAATAAAGTATCAGGATACAAATAAATACCCAGAAATCAGTTGCATTTTTATATGCCAACTAAAGGCCTGGTGCACAAAATTCATATACAGGTAGTGTCTCTAGGCCTGGCAGGCAATCAGGGCCATTTGGGACCTTCTGGCTGCTAGCTGGGACCTTCCCTCATTCCGCATCATCCCCAGTGCTCAGCACACATCATAGCAAGCAATGAAACTTCTAATCTCCCAGTCAAATTCCCAAGGGACACTTTGCATATTAGCCTTTTATAGATATACATATAGTTAATGAACTATCCAGAAAGAAAAATAAGAAAATAAGCAACATTTACAATTGCATTAAAAAATACCTAGAAATAAATTTAAACAAAGATATAAAAGAACTGCACTCTGAAAATTATAAAACACAGAAGAAATAAATTAATAAGATAAAATAAGTGGAGGTATATACCATGTTCATAGATTGGAAAAATTCACATCATTAAAATGTCCATACCCAAAGCAATTTATAGATTCAACAGAATTCCTATCAAGATACCAATGGGGTATTTCACAAAAGAACAACAAATATTTCAAACATTTTTATGGAACCACAAAAGATCCCAAATATCTACAAAAATTATGAGAAAGAAGAACAAAGTTGGGGGAATCATGCTACCTGATATCATACTATACTACAAGGCCATAATAATAGCATGGTACTGGCATAAAAACAGACATAGAACAATATAACAGGATAGAGAGGCCAGAAATTAACCCATGCCTCTATGGTCAATTCATATTTGACAAAGAAGGCAAAAACATATAATAGGGTAAAGATAGTCTACTCAATAAATGATGTTGGGGAAATTGGATATGTACATGCAAAAAAAAAATGAAACTAGAACACCTTTTTATACTATTCACAAGAATAAACTCAAAATGGATTAAAGTTAGATTCAAAACCATAAACATAGGCAGTAAAATCTCAGATATTGCCCTAATCAGTTTGGCTCAGTGGATTGAGTGTTAGCCTTTGGACTAAGAGGTCCCAGTTTCGATTCTGGTCAAGGGCATGTACCTTGGTTGAGGGTACATCTCCCAGTAGGGGGTGTGCAGGAGGCAGCTGATCTATGTTTCCCTCTTGATGTTTCTAGCTCTCTATCCTCCTCCATTCTTCTCTGTAAAAATCAATAAAATATATTTTTAAAAATTCTCAGATATTTCTCACAGCAATATTTTTTCTGATATATTACCTCAAGGTAAACAAAAAAATAAATAAATAAACAAATGGGAATACATCAAAGTAAAAAGCTTTTGCACTGCAAATAAAACCATCAACAAAATGAAAAGACAACCCACTGTATGGGAGAACATATTTGCCAATGATACATCTCATAAGAAGTTAATATCCAAAATCTATAAAGCATTTATCAAGCTCAACACCAAAAAAAAAAAAAAACACAAAAAAACAATTTAAAAACGGGCAAGGATCCTAAATAAACATTTCTCTAAAGGGGACATACATATGTTAATAGACATGTGGAAACATGCTCAAGGTTACTAATTATCAGAGAGATGCAAATTAAAACTACAATGAGACAATCACCTCACCCTTGTCAGAATGGCTATCACCAATAAATCAACAAGCAAGGGTTGGCGAGGATGTGGAGAAAAGGGAACCCTAGTGCACTATTAGTGGAAATGCAGATTGGTGCAGCCACTGTGGAAAGCAGTATTTATTAATTATTTCAATAAATTAAAAATAGAACTGCTTTATGACCCAGTGATTCCACTTCTAGAAATGTATCTGAAGAAATCCAAAACACAAATTCTAAAGAACATACCCCAATGTTCACTGCAATGTTATTTACAATAGCCAAGATTTGGAAGTAGCCCAAGTGCACCTCAGTATAGGATCGGATAAAAAAGCTGTGGTGCATTTGCACAATGGCCATAAAATAAGGAAATCTTGCCCTTTTTGACAGCATGATGGACCTCGAGATTATTATGTTAAATGAAATAAGTCAATTAGAGAGAGCCAAGTACCATATAATCTCTCTCATATGTGGAATCTAATGAACAAAATAAACTAACCAACAAAATAGAAATAGATGCTTAGATAGGAAACAGACTGACAGCTGTCATAGGGGAAAGGGTTGTGAGATTGGGTGAAAAAGATGAAGGGATTAAGAAAAAACACTCATGGACACAAACAATAGTATCACTGTGTCAAAGGGAAGGGGAGTGGGAGGATGTAGAAGGGGGTAAAAGGGAGATAAATGATGATTGAAGAAAATTGATTTGGGGTGGTAAAAACACAGTATATGGATGATGTGTTATAGAATTGTACACTTGAAATCTATATAATTTTATCAACCAATGTCACCCTGATAAATTCAATAAAAAAGTAAAATAAATAAAACCCCACGTGGACCAAATACACAGCAAGCACTCTGGCATGTACCAACCTGAGGCTGTTGACAAAAGTCCCTGCCTCCATCCTGATGTATTCTGGTGGCCTTGAAAAAGATTAAAGCTCTGAGCAAACAGGAACTTTTTTCTCCTCTGCTTGCTTTCCCCATCTGGCTGGAACAAGCCAGGAGGGAAGGAGAATGATAAGTGAGGACCTCATCTCTGGGCACTTGTGACAGCCACCCACCCTGAGTTTCCTCGCTGCCTTGGACCTCTTCTCAGTTTTCTGGGTCTCTACCTCCAAGCTGACATATCTCTCTTTCCCCTTCACTCTGAGCCAGGCTGCCTGCTTTCAAATTCTAGCTCCATCTTTTCCAGCTGTGTGACCTCAAGCTATAAATCTCTGGGTGCCTTAGCTTTCCTTGTGTATGAAATGGAGCTAATTAATCTTCCTCCCTATAGGATGTCTATGAAGAGAAAATAGTTAATATGTGTGAAGCACCAAACGGTACCCAAATTGGGCCTGATGATGTGGTAGGTTGGTGATTTTTATTCAGACAGGCCCCTGGAGAAAGGTCAGCCTTAGCATCCTTTCTTCTCCTAGGAATCTATGCAGTTAAGTCTGGGCTAGGCTAAGTTGGTGGTAGTCAAAGATTGGGCTGGAATCAATATAATTTAAACAGAAAGGAGGTGGGCAAGAGAGTGAATTTTTGTGCTCCCTGGTCCAGTAAACTACAGTGCTCACTTGCTTTTCCAGTAGTTCTGATTGGCCCACGTTCATGCTATTGCTTCCTTGGTGAGGAAATGGCCTCCTGGGAGCTCACATTCCTTAGGAAGTAAGCTCATGGGAGTTCAGAAAGAGGCAGGAATCCATATAGAGTGACCTTTCACCCAGTGCCTTCATGAACCAGCAATTCTGAAACAAAACATTGTTCCTACTTCACAGATGAGAAGGCTGAAGCTCACAATGGTGCTGTGACTTGCTCGATGTCACTCAGCTACGGAACTGGCTTAGGGGAGCAGGTCTCCTGAGCACCTTCCACCACACCTAACAGAGTAACCATCTCTGGGCTCAGTTGGATCACCTATGGAATGGACTCTCAGCATCCATACTGCATCCAGGAAAAGAGATGGAAAAGAACAAAGACTCTAGCCAAAAGCTAGCCACACAGCCAGCTGTACCTCCCAGGGTTCAGGAAGCCTGACAAGCAAATACCACAGGAACTGAAACTCCCCCTTGTGTGGGCAGGGTCTGGGGCTGGCTGGGAACCTTGCCAGGCCTTGTCCCCAGACCCCAGGCCAGGGCCCTGAATCCCAATACAGCACAAAGGGAGGCCTGCAGACTGGAGTTCACACACTGGAATTCCTCTGCCTCACCCTTTGTAGCTATGCCAAGAAGCCATTTGAGCCATTAATTATTGCAAGTATATATATTTTTACAATGGAAAATACAGGTTTTCAGAAAAAAGTCAAACAGTACAAAAGGATCTGACAGGAAAACAAAGTCTCTTTCTTCCTCCCCCAAGTCCTCTCCTCTTAGCCCCAGATCCTTGAAGGCCTCCATGCCCACTGGTTTCTTTAAAGCCTTAAAGCCATCCAGACATTAAAAAAGAAAGTTGGGAGAAACCAAGATGGCGGCATAGGTGAACACATAAACTGCTACCTTGCACAACAATTTCAAAACTACAACTGAAAGACAGAACAGACACTATCCAGAACCACAGGAAAGCTAGCTGAGTGGAAATTCTACAACTAGAAGTAAAGAGAGGGGCTCACGAAGACTCAGAGGAGCTGTAAAAAGCTGAGGTACGGAGACATGCATGTGGAGAGGATGGGCGGCAGAGGGTCTGGCTGGCTTCCTCTGGTGGGAGGGAGGCGAAAAATTCCAACTGCACTGAATCCCACTTCTGACTGCACTAAATCCCAGTTCCAGGCAAGACTCATATGGGGGTGGGAAGGAGAGTCTGGACTGTCGTGAAAGGGGAGGAGTGCGCAGAAACTTAGGGGAGCCGAGAAAGGCAGAGGTCTGGAGGCACACTCAAAGAGGACTGGCTGCTGATTGTGCCCTGGACTTTCTCTAGCAGGAGGAAAACAGAACCTCCCAACTGCACTGAAATCCAGATCTGACTGCACTGAACCCCAGTTTCAGGCAAGAACCTGGAGACCCAGACTCATATAGGTCCCTGGAGTGCATGGAAACTCATGGGAGATGTGAAAGGCAGACGTCTGGAGGCACTCATGTGTGCACACAGAGAGGGCTGCAGTGATTTCCGAGGGGCACTGAGACCCAGAGGCCACCATGTAGGGCAGGGCTGATGGGAAGCCAAGGCTGTCTGCTCAGCCCTGAGACTCCACCACAACCAACCCCAGCACAGAGGCTGTTGCAATCTTGTAAGTCTTAAGGCTGAGTCCAGCACAGAAGTTCTCCAGGCACAGACACAGCTGATCCTCACAACCAATTGGCTTGGAGGTCAATTCTCCCCAGTGGTACCAACAACAATCAATACTTAACTACAACAAGGCTGTACACACAGTACACAAAGGGGTGCACCAAGAGTGTCCACCTCAGGTAACTGGGGAGGTGGAGCTACTGAGCCATAGAGGACATCTAGCATACAAAAGCTACTCGACCAACTCAGGGAAGCAGCAAAAATGCAGAGCCAAAGGAAAAGATCACAAACAAAAGAAATGGAGGAAAACAAATAACTGGATATAGAGTTCAAAACCACAGTTATAAGATTTTTCAAGAATTTCCTAGAAAAGATGGATAAATTTAGCGAGACCCAAGAGGAGATGAAAAAGGACCAACTAGAAATTAAACATACAATGAATGAAATTTAAAAAAAAAATATATTATAGAGACCTAACAGCAGACTAGAGGAAAACAAGAATCAAGTCACAAATTCAAAATACAAAGAAGCAGAAAATACTCAACTGGAAAAGAAAAAAGAAAAAAGAATCCAAAAATGTGAAGATAGTGTAAGGACCCTCTGGGACAATTTCAAGCATACCAATATCAGAATTATGGGGATGCCAGAAAAAATGAGAGAGCAAGATACTGAAAACCTATTAGAAGAAATAATGATTGAAAACTTCCCACATCTGGTGAAAGAAATAGATTTACAAGTCCAGGGAGTGCACAGAACCCCAAATAAAAGGAATCCAAAGAGGATCACACCAAGACACATTATCATTAAAATGCCAAGAGCAAAAGACAAAGAGAGAATATTAAAAGCAGCAAGAGAAAAATAGTTAATTACCTACAAGGGAGCACCCATACGATTGTCAGCTGATTTCTCAACAGAAACTATGTAGGTCAGACGGGAGTGGCAAGAAATATTCAAAGTGATGAATAGCAAGAACCTACAACCAAGATTACTCTACCCAGCAAAGCTATCATTCAGAATTGAAGGGCAGAAAAAGAGCTTTACAGATAAGAAAAAACTAAAGGAGTTCATCAGCACCAAACCAATATTATATGAAATGCTGAAGGGTATTCTTTAAGAAGAGGAGGAAGAAGAAAAAGGTAAAGATAAAAATTATGAAAGACAAATACATATCTATCAACAAGTGAATCTAAAAATCAAGTGAATTGAAAATCTGATGAACATACTAAACTAGTGAATATAATAGAATCAGGGGCATAGAAAAGGAGTGGACTGATAATTCTCAGGGGGAAAGAGGTGAGGGGGGGTGCAGGGAGAGACTGGACAAAAATCATACACCTATGGATGAGGACAATGTGGGGGTGGTAAGGGCAGAGGATGGGGAGGGAACCAGGTAGAGGGGAAAAGAGAGGAACAATTGTAATAATCTGAACAATAAAGATTTATTTAAAAAAAAAAAAGACTTCCAGACACTATAGCATCTGCAAAGACGGTGTGTGTGTGTGTGTGTTCTTTTCCTCTTTTTTTGAAAAAATTGTAGCAAATCTATATGTCTTTTTTTTAAATATATTTTATTGATTTTTTTTTACAGAGAAGAAGGGAGAGAGATAGTAAGTCAGAGATATTGATGAGAGAGAGACATCGATCAGCCACCTCCTGCACACCCCACAGTGGAGATGTGCCTGCAAGGAAGGTACATGCCACCAACCGGAATCGAACCCAGGACCTTTCAGTCCGCAAGCTGACTCTCTATCCACTGAGCCAAACCAGTCTCAGCATATATACCTTGAAGCCCTTTTCTTAATGGATCCCAGAGGGTACTCTTTTTCAGTGGTTTTAAAGAATAGTGCTATCCTTATTATCCTGTGGTTCTGTGGGAGGTCTCGTAGGCTGTGCGGTGTGGCTAAGGTTACCTATGTTGTGGTTCTGTGCAGCAGCCATAGTATGGGCATCATTGTTTACTTGATTAATCCCATTAACTAACATTCCACTGACTTTCAATCTTTTTCTTTTATAAAAAAAAATGCTACAATGAATGGCCAAGTACATACTTCACACATTTATCTGAATGACCTGATCCTGTAATTGGATTCCCTGAGTCAAAAGGAAGAGCATGTATAGCTGTAATGAGTTGCCCACTGTCTGTTCCCAGGAGTGGCACTGATCAGTGTCCCTGCCCATCTGCTCCGCCAGAGCCTGTCTCCTGTCCCTTTGCCAGGAGCTTCCACACTTTTGATCTTTTCCAATCTGATGGCTAGAAGAAAGTCTCGAAGTTTTCATGGTTTGGGATTTACAGAGGCCCCTTGGACAACTATTCCTGCTTCTGGCCTAGCTGCCCAAAGAAGAAGGTAGGCCAGATCATGTGCATGGTCCTTTGTCACTAAGAGCAGTACTATATTCTGGAAGTAAAACCCCTTCCCAGGTCTTCTCACTGGCCCCCTCACAGAGCACCCGGTGCTCTTTCAGCACACCCCTTGCCTAGCATGGCAGCGTCCAGGGCGGTCCTGTTGAGGTCTGTTTCCCAATACCCAAAAGAAACTCAGAGATGCTTGTTGAATGAATGAATGAATGAATGACAATTAAGTGACACCAGTGCTGAAATTGCTTGCTGTGACCCAAATGCCTCTTAATATGTGATGGGGGTGAAATAGCTTGTTCCCTCTGTGAGGGGTCAGTGGGTCTATAGAAGGGAGGAGGGCTCAGGGAGGAAAATGAACTTCACTGCTTTGGTAAGGCCTGTACATCCAATAAGGAAAGCAACTAGGTTCATGGGTAACCCTTCCTAGAGCAAAAGCATTGACACTTCAGAACCCAGAGGAGAGACCAGGCTTCAGGGATGAATAGAAGCAACGTGGGAGGAACAGTTTAACAAGCTGAATAGCACTTGGCCACCTCTCTCTTCTAGCTCAAGCCTCTGAGCCACATGCCTTTTTCACCCAGTGAGATCAGAGCAAGTAGATGAGAAGCCAGCAGCCCCCTGCTTGAGTCACAAGGTTACTCAGAAGCACAGGAGTCTTCTCCTGGTTTAAACCTCTGCAGACTCCTAATTGCAGGAGGCTAGGTGGGCTGGCTCAGCCTCTCATTTGCAGAGGCCGGCTCCTAGCAGGGGATGAAGAAGGAGGTGTGGCAGGCTTTGGCTCCTTCCCTGGTACTGGCTTTTCAGAGTCCAATGTGGCTCCTGACCTTCCTGGTGGGCTTCTTTCATTTCGTGGCTGCTGGAGAAGGAAGATTTAAAGGAGAGAAATGTAATGGCCTAGACAGCAGCCTGAGATGGGCAGCAGAAGGCACTGGCCTGGAAATCTGGTCTTAGGAACCACACAATAGCTGGGGGGTCCCAGCTTTGCTGCTTTTAGGTTGGGTGGCTTTGGGCACCTTAGTGACTCTGTTTCTTCATGCAAAATGGGGATGACCACAGCAGTTTATATTTCTTAGATGACTTAATGCATGTGAAGCACTCATAATAGTGCCTGCACACAGTTAGAAATGGATCAATGTGATATATTTATCTTAGTCTTGGCTTTCTCTGATATTGTCTATCACCCATGGACCAGATGCCTACTCTGTGACAGGACCTGGCAAGCCATTTCACATCACTGCCCCATGTCCTTCTTTACCCAGTTCCATGAGATGCAGATTATTTACCCAGTTTCCCCGATCTGAAGACTGGGGCTCAGAGAAGTTGAGGCAGAGGTGAGGCAGACGCAAAGTTTGCAATCTAAAAATACTTTGCCCTGTCCCTGCAGCTGTTCTGTCCTTGCCACTAAATGCTCCATGTGACTGGGTGAGTCATTTGGTCTCTGGAGCCTTAGTTTGTCCATCTGTAACATTGCTTAGCCAGTGGCTCTGCCATCTCCTGCTAAGTAGGTCTGGTTAATATAGGACCTTGTTTCTGGTTGCCCCAAGGGGAGGTGAAGGAAGGTAACAGATTAGACCTGCTTTTCTCCTTCTTGGTTGTGGGGCCAAGAATAGATTTTTTTTTACTCAATAATTCAATTATTTAAGTAATGCTGATTTAGAATAGGAGGGGTCAAGCTCATATATAGGACACAGATCTGCCATCAGTGAGTTGATGGTTTAGCAGAAGAGTTCTCAGATCCCTTAGCTTCCCTGGACCTCAGCCACCTGAATCTGTAGTACAGTCTAGTGCCTCAGCTCTTTCAGAAACCAGGAGGCACTGGAGACCGGTGGGTGTTCTAGCCTGAGACTAGAGTTGATGGTGCAGATCAGGTGGGAGTGGGAGGAGGACCTTTGGTGTTGATAGCTGCGCTGTCTTGAGAAGCAGTCATAGGGTTAGTCCTACAATCTGCCTTTCCCATGCTATCCTACAGCAACCTGTTTATTAGTCCCATTTCTCTGAAGATGGCTTTTTATTTTTTTAATGTTTTTGTTGATTTCAGAAAAAGAAAGAGAGAGAGAGAGAGAGAGAATGGGAAAGCATCATTGATTGGCTGCCTCCACATGCCTTTCAATGGGAATAGAGCCCAAAATCTGGGGATGTGCCCTGAACAGACATTGAACCATGACTTCTGGTTCATGAGTCCACACTTAACCACTGAACCACACTGGCTAGGCTCCGAAATCTGCTGTGTGTGTGTGTGTGTGTGTGTGTGTGTGTGTGTGTGTTTAGGAAAACTAGCCAATCACCTTTGGGGCTGGGAACAATAAACCAGTTTTTTGAGAACAAGGCAGATGGCAAGCTAGGCAGGGTCATCTCTTGCATCTCCATGTGCCTCCACCCCAGCAAGGAGAGATGTGATGTTAGTCATTTTTTTAGGAAGCTGGCCCTGGATCACTTTCTTTTTGGTCCCAGGGAAAGCCTCTTTGACCCGGACCTGGCCTGGTACTCTCAGCTCAATGGGTTCCTCTAAGATACTCAATCACTTTAGCCTCTGAAATGTTAAGGTCACCCTCTCTCCCACCTTTTCCAACACATTAAACTCTCATGGATAAATGAATTGAATTGAATTGAATTGGGTTTAATTAAGTGAATTGAATTGAATTGAATTGAATGCCAGATTACAGACTTCATCAGAACCCATAGAATTTTGGTTTTCTAATGACAGTCCATAGAACTGAAAGGCCAATTTGATCCCTTGTTTCTATTTCCTTCTTGGGGGAGGTGTGGAGGGGAGTGAGAAGGAGGGGAAAGGAGGAATAAGGGAGTGGAGTTCCTTTGGAAAACTTAACCTTCCAGCAATTGCCTCTCACAAACTCTTTCCAAAGGGCTCATTCCCAGTAGCTAAACAAAAGCCTTTGAAGGCTCTTCCTTTGTTCTGCTTTCAGAAGACATTGGTGAGTATTGGCAAGACCAATACTAAGCTCTAGATCAGGTAGAGATTGGGACCCACAGAAGAACATTAGGGTGTGATTAGAAGAGAAGGTACTAATATCCCATGAGAGAATGACAGTGTTCTGGCTGAGAGGCCACCATGACGCAAAGCCATACATTTTTGGTGTGTACTTCATTGACCTCACAAAACCTGGCAGCAGTAAGTGCTTCTGCCCAGTAAACTGCTCGGCTTTGGGGTCTGTGTTTTCTTCTCTATCTTTTGCAGGCCATGATTCCCCCATGATAAATGCTGACCTCCATCCAGGGCTGGGGCACCCTCTCCCCACTCCTCCAGGTTAATCCCAGCCTTTTCCTCCTAGGTGAAAAAGTGGTGGTCCTGCATTAATTGTTCTCACCATAATGTCTCTGTGACCACATAGACCCAACAACTCAGAAGTAGCTCTGGGATTCATGGCCACCAAGATGCAGATCCTGAGAGTCATCTTAACTTCTCAACTGTGTGCCTTAAAATTTCCCAAAGTGAATCCATTGGCTGACCTCTATTGTCCTCCCCACTTCAGTAGGCATCAAGAGCATCTATCCAGAGGGAGAGAGAAAATGGCGGCGGAGTAGACAGATGCGCCTGGAGCTTTGTCGCTGGGCAGAAGGAGAGAGAGCGGCTGAGAGTCGCACTGGGAGTGTTTGGTGGCAAGTTTAGAGTCAGTTATCCTCCAGGAGAAGGTGAGGAAATGCTGGATGGGGCTCTCCCGGCAGGGCAGCCCCACTGCCAAGGGGTTTTTATCCGCCTGAGCCACCAACACGAACGCGGAAACCATGCCATCTTTCAGAGGGAGGTAAATGTCTGCAGCGATCTGAAGCCGGCAGTTGCGCACCCATCGAGCAGCTGGGGACCCGGGGACCCAGAACTCCCCTCTCCAATCAGTACAGACACGCAGCGGACTCAGAGATCCACAGAGCACACGGAAAGGTCAGATTGCGCCTGGGATAAGAGGGAGGTCTGAAAGCTGCGGCTGACGGAGGCACCCACGAGGCAGCCGGGGACCCAGAGCACAGCTTTCCAGGCAGCGCGGATGCGCGGGTGGTGGATTCGGAGATCCACACAGCACGAGGAAGGGTCAGATTTTGCCTGGGTCAGGGTGAGGTCTCCTAACCCCCGCACAACAGAGACGTGCAGGCTGTGGGAGCCTGGCTGCAGGAAAGCTGCCTCTGGAGAGGTCCCCAGAGGTGGTCACGGTGTGATCCCTAAGTGTGGAGGCAAACCCTCTGAGCTGTTGACAGAGGAGAGCTCTGGAAAATGACTCCTTTTTTTTTTTCTGGGGCAGAAGGACAGCCTGGGAGTTATAACAGTGTCCCGGCTGCAAAACCCCCACAAACTGGCTTTGAGAACCACAGAGTAGCAGGATCTGAGCACAGCCTAGAGAGGTCCGGTGCTTTGTCTCAGAGATCAATTCTGAAACACTGCCACCCAGTGGATGACACACAAATTGACTCTCGAATAACCACAAAAGAATAAAGAGATTAAAAGACCAAGGGGGGAACACAGGGAACTGCAATACCTTCCCTACTGGGAAACAGGAGTGCCAAGCAGAATAATAATGGAAGTGAAGGACGATCCTAATTTTTTTTTCTTTTTTTCTTTTTCCTTTTTTCTTTATTTTTTTCTTTTCTTTTTTTTTTTATTTTTCATTTTCACATATTTTAATTAAAAGACTATTTTTTTTCTTTCTGCATCAGTTGATTTTTCCTTTTTAATTATTACATTTTTGTTTTCAACTAGTATTATTATTTACTATTAGTACTTTACCTTTTTGGGAAAAAACAAGTGTCATTTTGTTTTCTATTTATTTTATTTCGGGATTAGAGTTCTACATTCTATTTTCATCTTTCCTTTAGCATAATCTTACTCCAACTCAACTCTACCTTTATGCCAACACTTTCCTCCTAATTTTCCCCTTTTTGTTGTTTTAGTTCTCTTTCCCTTTTCCAACTTTAGATTCTCCCTATTCTTTCTCTTTACCTGGTTAAAATTTCACCCCATTTATATATCTAATTTCAAATCCCCTACTACAAGTCCACACAAATCTCTCTCTTCTTGCCTTCACTAGCCAAAAAGTTGTTTTTTTCTCTATGTCCTTTTGTTGTTATTTGCCTAAAAAGTGATTATATCCATTTTTTGAAATTTTTTGTGAGATTCTTTCAGTTTATTCTACTTGTTTTATTTTGCTTTTTGCTTGCTTTGTTTTCTACCTCTCTTTTCCTTCACCTCCCTTGATACCAGTTGCTATTTGCAGTTTACATTAATCTCTAGGTACTGGTTGCTGGCCTGTATTGGGATTAGTGACTGTTCTATTGGAGTTGTCTCCTGACATCTATATTTTGTTCCCCCTTTCTCTCTTATACTCTTTCTTTTCTCTCTGACTTTTTTCTCTTCCTCTTTCCTTCTCCTTCTTCTCCTTTTTATTTTCTTATTTTATTTTATTTATTTTTTGTTCATTTATTTATCTTTTTTTTTCTTTTTTCTCTTGCTCTCCCAATTTGATTTGGCATTTCTTTCTTTTCTTTTTTCCTCATTTTCCTCTTCTTCTTTCTCTATTTACCCCTAATTTGTCCTTCATTGGTGGCCACCTTATTTGTGATTTTTAACATCCTGAATACATTTCTACTCAGCGCCTTGTGTGCTGTACCTGGTCGTGTTGTAGTTTGTGCTTTTCAATCAACGTAGGAGGGAGAACTACATAACCAGACACCCAGAGAAGAAAGACCATGGGCAGAAAAAGAAACAGCCCACATAAGACAGAAAGGCAGGTTTCACCAGAAAAGTAAAGGAAATAGAAGCATAAACAAGCCTGCCAGAGAAAGAGTTCAGAGAAATGATCATAAGGTGGTTTAAAAGAATGGAAGACAAATTCAACAATATGAGTAAGAGCCAAGAGGAAGTGAAGAAGAGCCAAGAGGAAATGAGAAAGAGCCAAGAGGAAGTGAAGAAGACCCAAGAGGAGATGAAGAAGCAGCAAGAAGAAATGCAAAATAAACTAGATGAGGTGCAGAATAAACAAGAAGTAATGAACAATGATATCACTGCTATAAAGAACTCGATAGAAAGCATCAAAAGTAGACTAGAAGAAGCAGAGGACTGCATCAGTGAGCTAGAAGACATGGTAGGAAAAAATACCCAAGTACAGCAGCTTCTAGAAAAAAAAGTTAAAAAGCAAGAGGAGAGTCTAAGGGAACTTTGGGATAACATGAAACAAAACAACATCCATATAATTGGGGTTCCAGAAAGAGTGGAAACTGAACAAGGATTAGAGAACGTGTTTGAAGAAATAATGACAGAAAATTTCCCCAGTATAGAAAAGAAAAAATCCACACAAATCCAAGAAGCTCATAGAGTCCCAAGCAAAATGAACCCCAACAAACCGACACCAAGGCACATTATAATTAAACACCGACGACAAAGTAAGAATCTTAAAAGCAGCCAGAGAGAAACAGAAAGTTACCTACAAAGGAACTCCCATAAGACTAGCTACTGACTTCTCAACAGAAACTCGTCAGGCCAGAAGGGAATAGAATGAAATATACAAAGTCATGCAAAGGAAGGGTTTAAATCCAAGAATACTGTACCCTGCAAGACTCTCAATCAAAATTGAAGGTGAAATCAAAAGCTTCACAGACAAAACAGGAGTAAGGGAATATATTACCACCAAACCAGCAATGCAAGCAATGTTAAAGGATCTGCTGTAATAAAAAGAAAGAGGAAGCAAAGAAGGAGCTCAGGGGTAAGGACTAAAAATGGCAACAGATAAGTACTTCTCAATAATAACTTTAAATGTAAATGGATTAAATGCTCCAATCAAAAGACATAGGGTAACCGACTGGATAAGAAAACATGATCCATATATCTGCTGTCTGCAAGAAACCCACCTCAGGAAAAGAGATGCACACAGATTGAGGGTGAAGGGATGGAACATGGTATTTCAGGCAAATGGAAATGAAAACTGGCATAAAACTGGAAAAAAAAGCAGGGGTTGCAATACTTATATCTGACAAATTAGATGTCAAAGTGAAGGACATAATAAGAGATAAAGAAGGCCACTTCATAATACTAAAGGGAACAATCCAACAAGAAGAAATAAATCTGGTAAACATATATGCACCCAATATAGGAGCACCTAAATACATAAAAAACCTCTTGGAGGATATTAAGGGAGAGATTGAGAGCAATACAATCATAGTAGGAGACTTTAATACCCCACTGTCACCATTGGACAAATCCTCTAAACAAAAATTCAGCAAAGAAACATCAATCCTAAATGACTCACTAGACCAGATTGAATTAACTGACATCTTCAGAACATTTCACACCAAAGCCACAGAATATACATTCTTCTCCAGTGCACATGGGTCATTTTCAAAGATAGATCACATATTGGGTCATAAGAAAAGTCTCTTCAAATCCAAGAAGATAGAAATCATATCAAGCATTTTCTCAGACCACAGTGGCATAAAACTGGAAATCAACTATAATAAAAACAATAGAAAGAAATCAAACACATGCAGACTAAACAGCATGCTATTAAACAATGACTGGGTAACCAGAGAGATCAAGGAAGAAATAAAAAACATCATGGCAACAAATGACAATGACAACACAACAATACAAAATGTATGGGATACAGTGAAAGCAGTCTTGAGAGGGAAGGTCATAGCCCTACAAGCCAACTGCAAAAAACAGGAAACAATGGTAATAAATCACCTAAACCTACAACTCAAAGGGCTAGAAAGAGAACAACAAGAAAAGCCCAGTGGACACAGAAGGAAGGAAATAGTGAAGATCAGAGCATAAACAACTTGGAGATCAAAGAAACAATTCAAAAGATCAACAAAACAAAGAGCTGGTTCTTAGAAAGGATAAACAAGATTGATGGACCTCTAGCCAGGTTCATCAAGAAGCAAAGAGAGAAGACCCAAATAAACAAAATCAGAAATGAAAGAGCAGAAATAACAACAGATCCTGTAAAAATACAAAGGATTGTTAAAAAATACTATGAACAACTCTATTCCAAAAAACTGGACAACCTGCAGGAAATGGACATTTTCCTAGAAAAATATAACATCCCAAAACTCAATGAGGAGGACTTCAAACATCTCAATAGTCCAATAACTATGGAAGAAATTGAAGCAGTCATCAAAAAGCTTCCAGCAAACAAAAGCCCGGGACCAGATGGCTACACAGGAGAGTTTTACCAAACATTCAAGGAAGAATTAATACCTATCCTTCTCAGACTATTCAAAAACATTCAAGAAGAAGGAACACTTCCAAACAACTTCTATGAAGCCAGCATCACCCTAATACCCAAACCAGATAAAGACAACACAATGAGAGAGAAATATAGGCCAATATCTCTCATGAACATAGATGCCAAAATCCTCAACAAAATTCTAGCAAATCGGATCCAGAAGTAAATCAGAAAGATCATACACCATGACCAAGCAGGATTCATCCCAGGAATGCAGGGATGGTACAATATCTGCAAATCAATAAATCTGATACATCACATAAACAAATTGAGAGATAAAAACCACATAGTCGTATCAATTGATGCAGAAAAAGCATTTGACAAAATCCAACACCCTTTCTTGATAAAAACTCTCAGGAAAGTGGGAATAGAAGGATCATACTGCAACATCATAAAAGCCATATACGATAAACCCACAGCTAACATCATTCTCAATGGGCAAAAAGTAAAACCATTTCCCCTAATAACAGGAATAAGACAGGGATGCCCACTCTCACCTCTCCTGTTCGACATAGTACTGGAAGTATTTGCCATTGCAATTAGACAAGAAGAAGAAATAAAAGGCATCCAAATTGGAAAAGAAGAAGTAAAGCTGTCCTTATTTGCAGATGACATGATAGTGTACATAAAAAACCCAAAGGACTCCATTCCAAAACTAATTGACTTAATTAATGACTTCGGCAATGTAGCAGGATACAAAATTAATGCTAAGAAGTCTGTGGCATTTCTATACACTAATAGTGAAATTACAGAAAGAAAAACTAAAAAAGCAATCCCATTTACCATCGCACCAAAAAAATTAAGATACCTAGGAATAAACCTAACTAAAGAGGTAAAAGACCTATATGCAGAAAACTATAGGACACTGAAAAAAGAGATAGAGGAAGATGTTAACAGATGGAAGAGCATACCATGCTCATGGATTGGGAGAATCAACATCATTAAAATGTCCATACTACCCAAAGCAATCTACAGATTCAACGCACTACCCATTAAAATACCAACGACATATTTCACAGACCTAGAAAGAACTCTTCATAGATTCACCTGGAACAAAAAAAGACCACGAATAGCTACAGTAATTCTGAGAAAGAAGAATAAAGTAGGTGGGATCTCAATACCAGATTTCAAGCTATACTACAAAGCAACTGTTCTCAAAACAGCCTGGTACTGGCACAAGAACAGACATATAGACCAATGGAATAGAATAGAGAACCCAGATATCCACCCAAACCACTATGCTCAGCTAATATTTGACAAAGGAGGCATGAACACTCAATGGAGCCAAGATAGCCTCTTCAATAAATGGTGTTGGGAAAATTGGACAGATACATGCAAAAAAATGAAACTGGACCACCAACTTACACCAAATACAAAAATAAACTC
>PVJN01029708.1:0-26068 GCA_004026805.1 Lasiurus borealis
TATGTACTACTATTTGTAATACTTTAAACAATAAAAAAAGGAAAGAAAAAGAGTAAGCAACTATATGGGTATAACTCTGTCAGGAAGCCTGGAAAATAGGAAAAAAACACATTTTCTAGAATTAAAGCTTCCTTCTTATGCCATTTCATCCTCATTCTTTGCATTTCTAGGCACATGACTTTCTTTCTATTAGAGAAAGACACCTCTACTGTTTTCCACCTCAGAGCTACACATGGTCTATTCCCTCTGGCCAGATAGCTTGTGCTATTCATTTCCCCCCAATCTATAAATTTCCATTTTTTACAATCTATAAATTCTTCAGGCGTCAGATTAAATGTGACTTTTTGGCCACTGTCCCCACTCCCCACATACCCCTCCCCACATGAGGTTAGGTCCCCTGAACATTCGCACTGGTGCTTTCCCTTTGCCCACTTGTCACAATTGTGTTAGATATTGGGGAGGGGGCCAATAATGTAACTCTTTGTTTAGGGGTAACCTTACTTTCTAGCTTCTAAATTCCATAAGGATAAGGTTCATCCTTTACTGCATCAACAATCTCTACTGCTTGGTGTACTGAATAATTAAAGCCATGAATTCTTTAAGTGGGGTCCAGTACAAGTTGACTTGGCCACACATGCAATGCTATCCATGGCTGAAAATACCCCAAAAGGGGTGTTTTTAGAAGGACAGAAATTGACCCTGACCGTGTTAACACTAATCTACACTTCCATATTTTATGGTTCCAATTTTCATTCTTATATCAGGTGAAGTCATATTCCAAAATACAAGAAAGGAAATATTTTATTTTAAGTGTTATCAAATTAATTAAATGAGTTTTTCAATAGGCTATAAACCTGGGGCTAGCCATAATTTGCAGTGAGTCAGAGTCATAAACAATGTTAATTTTATTTCTTTTACTGCTGGTGCATTGCAAGCTATCTAATCTATGGCAAGAATGAGCTGGTTAAAAATGATGGTGGGTCTGTAAATGTTTATCATCCTATCTGTGAAGCTGGAGTACAGCCAGTTCTGAATGCTAATGGAGAACCAGAGGAGAGGAGCAAGCCAGAGACCACCCTGACTTTGAATCCAAGAGTTTATTTTTTTTGCTCTTTCTTTCTTTTTTTGCTGTAATAGACACAAGAGGGGATTAGGATCAAACCAGAGAGGGTCCTCTGGGTCTTTTTATGTATCTAACTGCTATGACAGTTCTCCCCCGTGGGATTCCTCTACCACTTCTCTTCTCCCTTCTGGCCCCTGGTATACCCAATCTCATAAACGATGACCCTTACCATAGTCCGGTCATTGGACCCCAGCATCACACAATGAAAGCTGAGGGGACCAGTTGAGAGAACAGGCTCTAGTCCAGGTCCTGACACTAGTTGTTTGTAGGATCTTGAATAGTACTTACTTCTGTCCACTTCACTTTTTATATGTAAAATGAAAAAGGTAAAAGATACTTTAAGATTTCTCCTCCCTATACTAGTCTTCATTTTCCCCTCGGAGAAATCACCTACTCATAATATGGTCTCATTTAATTGAAGTCCTAAATCTATCTTTCCATCCTTGATCTCTCTCACTGCCATCTGTCCATATGCTATTTTCATTCAAATGTTCCACTAACATTCAAGATGTGCAGAGTGTACACATGCTGGTGGGAGAGCATATTGGTACCACTCTTTTGGAAAGCAATTTAATGATGTATCCCAAGATCCATTTAGTAAGATATTTTGACAAAACATGCTAATCCTCTCTGATATGGGAATTCTATTTCTAGGAATCCCTCATTAGAAAACAATTCAGAATATTGTTTTTAAAAAGCCGAAAGAAAGATAGAGTTTACACACACACACACACACACACACACACACCAAGACCAACAGCTAGAATATTATTATTCATATTACAATGCATCATTTTGATAAACTGGTATGCAGCCATTAAAATTATATTTATGAAGGCCATTTAGCACCATGAAAATGCATACCACATTATGTATAATTTAAGAGCAAGTGAAAAGAACAGAATACAAATGATATAAACGATATGTTAATGTAAGTATATAAACAAAATAAGTATGTTAAAAAGAACTGCAGGATATTAAAAAAAATGAAAGTATTTGTTGTTTCCAGCTATTATATTATATTATAGACAAAAGGTATATTTTACTTTCTCTAATTTTTCTACACTTTCCATTATGTTTTTATATTACTTGTGGGTGACTGAAAAAAAAATGTTGAAGGTAATCTCATTTTCTCCCTTCCTAACATCTTGCTCCTTCCTGGCTTCCCTGTAGCTACCAGTAGCCATGCATCTTTTCAGTCTTTTGGCACTCTGCCCCGGAGTTCTTACTTTTCTATTTTTCTTTCCTTTCAGCCTCCTCATGCAGATAGTCTTTTAGAACAAAGGGATCTTTTTTCCATAGTAGAGTTTAGCCATTCCCACACTTTCTTCCTGAAACAAGGCTCTCAACCACTCACACCACCTGAATGCATGAAAAGCCTCCTTCATACATATATCCACTGGATCTTCTTCCTCACATCTTTAAAAACCCATTCCTCAGACATTTAACCTTTGCTTTCTATTATACATCAATTTCAAAAGTGTGCTTCATTTTGGGCCTTAATATATTCCACCGTAGAATGTCTTTTCAAGCTTGTTAACCTATTTTTCAAATGTCCCCTTCTCAGATTCTCTACTCTGTCCAGATTTACTTACTACCTTCAGGTTCCAACAGGGTGAGGAATACAATATCAGTCACAGAAAAAAACCTAGAAGGTATCATTACACTCGTGGTTTTATTGGCAGTGAGGACAGGAAATGGTGTCAACAGATGGCAGCATGCTTATAGTAATAGGAGGGCACGCCAGGTGGACCTTGTTTCTTTCTTTCTTTTTTTTTTTTTTAAATAGAATCACAAACTTAGATCAAGGGAAAGATTTTAGAATGAGTCTGACTAAGTGTCTCACGACATTCTTGTGGACAAGACTGAGAGAGGTGAGCTAGATGACAATATAATTCAACGAATTAGCCAAAATGTGGATAACTGTACATAAAAGAGTCTTGAGGTCAATATGAAGAGAAAATTCTACAGATACCATGTGGACTTTCTATCTGCTACTGATCTAGGCAACATTGTTTCATTAAAAAACAAAAAAGTAAGCTATTCTTACTCAATTTTCCAACTGAAATAGCTGGAAAATGTAGTAAAAGGAATGGCAGAAAAAAGGACTAAATGTCTTAGAACACTTGAAATTTCAGGCTGATATAAAGAAATTGAGATTAAAGGTGGATAAAAATGAATTCGTTCATGAGGGTTACGAAAAGTTGCCTGCAAAATGAGTGAGACCTGGATCAACAAACCTTCACATTTTTAGGGATTTCAGTGGACTGAATCTCCAATCTGAGCCAGAGCATCATGTGGAAGCTAAACAACTAGAATTATTCATTTTAGGGTGTGATAAAATAGATACACAGGATCTCAAGACAGGAAAATAAGTATTTTTATTCTATTTGGGAACCATATTGTCATGAAGAAAACAGATAATCCAAAGGTCAGACAAAGTAACATGGCCAGAAGGAAAGCATTTAGAAACCAGGGTAACTGAGAAAAAAAGTTAAAAGAAGTGGGATTCCCTTAGAAAATAGATAATTAATCTGGCCGGTGTGGCTCAATGGTTGAGTGTCAACCCATGAACCAGGAGGTCACAGTTTGATTCTCCGTTAGGGCATATGCCAGGGTTGTGGACTCAATCCCCATTGTGGGTGTGCAGGAGGCAGCCAATTGATGTGTCTCTCATTGATGTTTCTCTCTTTGTTCCTCTCCCTTCCCCTCTCTAAAATCAATAATAATACATTTAAAAAAAATCATGGATTAGCAAACTGAATATCTAAGGCCACTCTAGGCTTCTGTCTGTTTTGAAAAAAAGAAAACAAAATAGAGAAGTGACAAAGTAATTGTGCTCATAAGCTGTGGTCAAGAAGCTCTTTGTTGCCCTGGGCCCACTAAGAGCAAATTATAGGACTGGGGATTTCAGCTCAGTGTAGTAAAGCTTTTTCTATCATTAGCTTGCCTGCTCCCCCTGAGCCCCACCCCCCCCACAGTAAGCATGGACGTCCATGTGCACAGGTGGTCCGGAAGATAACCTATGAGGGAAGAGTTTCACAAGTGTGTCTTAGATTGACGAAGGTTTGTAAACGTTGCTTTCGTATATCCTGGATGTTTGAAATTGCAGAATGCTATTAAACAAGATCCTGACACACAAAAAATGAATTCATCTTGCTGCCAAAGAATGTGATCTTAGCCAAAAGGCCGAGAAGCGATAGGTGATTTTCTTCTAATAGTTTCTCTGTGCCTTGCTTGTGTATCTGAAGTACCTTTTTATCAATAAAGAACTCAAAACATGAAGACACGTTGTTGAAAGAGAGGGAGGCAATCCTGAGTTATATATTCATCGGCTGCTCTGTCTCTTTGATGTTAAAATCAACTACCCAAAAGAGCAGAACAGAGAACCTCCCACTCTTTCAATGACATCCTTAGATCTCACAGCATTTTTCACTTGAACCTAGAATAGGAAAGACCAGCAAAATATGTGACCTTTGTATGTTAGGAAAGGTCATGGCCATAGTCACAATATGGTTTTTATAAAAATCCTTCATAACTTCAACTATGCAATGACTTTATATCAACTTGCCATTGTGGTTCACAAAAATATATTTATAATTGATTTTATTATTTATTATTTTTATTTAAAATATTTTTATTGATTTCAGAGAAAAAGGTAGAGGGAGAGAGAGAAACATCCATGATGAAAGAAAATCATTGACTGGCTACCTCCTAAATGTCCTCAGTAGGGGATTGAGCTCAAAACCTGGGCATGTGCCCTGAGTGAAAATCAAACCATGATCTCTTCGTTCCTAGGTCAATGCTCAATCACTGAGCCACACCAGCCTGGGAATGCTGCTTTTCTTAAAGAAACTTGAAGTTTTGCAAAGAAAATAAGCCTAAAAAGCTGCTTAAATTACAGTTCAAGGTATTAATTTAAGAAATAAAATATGATTAGTTGATATGTGTTTCCTAAGAAGTTATAAGAGCTCCAAAGAAATATAACTCACCATGAGATGGGAAGATGGAAGAATGTTGAGGGAGGAAGTGGAAGTTGACTTGGATCTTGAAAAAGGGAGAGTTGAAGGGGAGAGAAAGAAAAGATGCCATTACAGAAAGATGGAACTGCATGAATATCTGTAAAGAGCTTCCCCAAAACAAAATACTGGGTTATTACTAGTATTAGGTAAGTGATATTGTCGTTTATCTAAAGGGCTATTTTTATCAAGAAGAGAAATGTAATGTTTATTAGCTGTCCTTTGAGTTGTGGGAAAAAAAATATGAATGGGAACTATTAATGTAAAGCCTTACTTATTTATTTACTTATTTATACCTTATTATTCCACAAAGGAACTGAAGCAGTTTTCAAAAAATATGGAACATACATTGAATACAATAAATTATTAAGGAAAATGATAATGAAGCCAGGAGTAAAAGCAGCACACAATGAAAAACAGATTGCAGAGTCCAGACTGGTTGTTAGTCAAAGGTGGGGGGCAGGGGATGGGAGAGATTTAACTCTTCTTGTATTTGCAAGATTTATCATGCATCAGATTAAAAAGAAAACAAAAATCTTGCAATTCAACAGCCTAGCCTTTCCTAATACTGAAACATGAGATAGATTTCTCCCTCGAGATGTCATAAAGAAGCCACTTAATGCTATAGGAGGCGTGGCCTCAACCCCATCTTTGACCTGATGGTTATAATGAGCAATTTCACATGCTCTTCCTCAGTGGAGGACAAAAGCATCATGCTGAAGCACAGTTCAGCTGCAAAACAGTGTGCCTACCTGCCCAGCCCCCCTTGTAATATAAGAGTAAATTTAGAATATGTGCTAGATTGGAGGGACTCCCAGTTCTTCAGTTCATATTGACTCATTTACTTACTTCAAATGGATTGATTGCATGCAAGGTGACAGATGTGGGGAGATAACCATAAATAAAACCCAACAACCATTTTCATGGAGTTAAGTATCCTGGTGGTGGGAGAAGGATCACAGACAAATACATACATGTGAGGTGGTGATAAACACTATGGAGAAAAGAAAGGCAGGGTAAGTTTGATAGAGAAGAAGAAGGGCAGTGTGAGATTAATATTTAGAATGGTTAGTCACAGACAACCTCTCTGATATGGTAATGTCTGGGCTAAAAGCAGTGTGACACGGGGGAAGGAAAGTAAGATATGAGAGAAAAGTGTTGCAAGCAAATGGAAGAGTTAGTACAAAGGTTCTGAGTGAGAAGTATGCTTGGCAAGTCTGAGTAGCTGCAAGACAGCCAGTCAGGCATAGGCAGGGTGAAGGTCTTCTTATCAAAACAAAGGACCCAGGATGAGGTGAGAAAAGGGAATAATGATGGAGCCAATGATTTCCTCAGAAAATCCCTACTGTGTCTGTTTCAGCATAAGCCAAAGGCAGCTGAGGTCTGCCAGAGTATATCATAGAATATCACCGTCACCATTTTAGCTTAAATATTGTGCTAAAGCCTGCATTAAAATCACCCATTATAGACATGGGCTTTTTTGCTAAAGCCCACCTACATCATATGTAGAGTATTAGAGCAAGACAACTAGCCTTATCATTTCTGATACTTAAATATTCACAGAGTGCTTTAATTTTGTTTCCCAGGGAAACCTGCAAATTGCATCTCTATGAACCTGACATGCAGTATCAAGTCATTCATTACATTTAAGCCAACTGAGGGTTCAGGGCATCTTTCAAAGATGCTGAGTTTGATTTTAAAGACAATCTGTCAATTGCATGATAGCAGAACCTACTGTCTATTGAGGGCACTTAAGTGTGTCAAGAAAACTTTTCATTTTAGAGAAGTCAACTTACATTTGTTTCCTCATAGCAGGGGGAAGGCATCCAGGACACTGAAAAGTGGTATCATATCACTTAGACACAGGTAAAAAGAAGGAGGGAAGGAGATACCCCTCTTTGATGCTGCGAGAAATGTTGTCTCAGGAACCTGTACTGTAAGCCTCTGTGACCTTCTAACTGATATTAAGACACTGGGTCTATAACATGAGTGGTAATTGGATCCATATTGACTTTAGAAATCTCAGTACATTAACAACTCCCCCCAGAAAAATGTGACATAAATAATAATAAAACCAGCAAATACTGTGCATTGTTCTTGACAGATTTTGTCCTTCTTTTTTAATCTGCACCCGAGGATATGTTTTTACTGATTTTAGAGAGAGAGAGAAACGTTGATTGGTTGCCTCCCATACATGCTCCTCCTGGGAATCAAACCCACAACCATCTGGTGTATGGAATGAAGTTCCAACCAACTGAACGACCGGGCCAGGGCATAATGAACCATTTTCGCTTAAGGACCACCTCCACTAACCAGAGAATATTGGAGTGAGAATACTACACTTGTGATTTTTGTCAAGAAGAAAACTGACATAGAGGTTAGTTGTCCAAGATGAGCTTATAAACTCAACCATCAGTAGCAAAACTATTGAAAAACAATTATGTGAAACAAAATGGAAACAATCACCTGCTCAGCCAGTAATGAAGCCAGGCTTGAATATGCATCTGCAAAATCCGGTCCATATCGAATGGAATCTTTCAATAAAGTGACAGCCTCTTCTTTTTTCTCCTGGGACCTATAGATTACAAGAGGGAGAGGGGACATCTTGTAATAAAACTTTACTTAAACCTTCTGATTAGACTTTAAGATCTGTTTATGTCAGCAAAGATTAACTGATTCACTCTGGGTGTCATTGAAAATGATTTAAACTAACACTGTCTCCAGTCAATAGTTTTCTATATTTGAATTCTTGGTGGAACGAGATGTTAAGAAAAATGATGCTGCAGATTATTCAGTGATTTTTCTGCCTTTTATATCCTGCTGTGCACTTTTGGGGAGCTATTATTTCATATCTTACAACTGTGTTAGCCAGAAAGGTAAATCCTCAGAGCAGTGAGGCGGGGACCTTCCCTGGATGCATGGGAGCCCGTAACTAGGCTGTGGAAGATGACTTGTGGCCCTATAGTACCAGCTGCATCACTGCAGACTGGGTGCCTTATGGGACTCGAGCCACACCACCTATCAGGGACAAGCCAGCCAAAATGCCCATGTCAGTCTTTGTTTTTCTAACTAAGAGAGATACATTTTTTAAAAATATATATTTTATTGATTTTTTACAGAGAGGAAAGGAGAGAGATAGAAAGTCAGAAACATCCATGAGAGAGAGACATCGATCAGCCACCTCACAGTGGAGATGTGCCCGCAAGCAAGGTACATGCCCCCAACCGGAATCAAACCCGGGACCTTTCAGTCTGCAAGCCGACCCTCTATCCACTGAGCCAAACCGGTTCTCGGCGAGAGATACATTTTTTACACGTAGTTTATAAAATTAGAAATATTGTGACTATGGCTGGCTAAGAACCATCAGCTATTTTATCATCATATTTGAATGCAGAATTGAGGCTGCATCTGTGTTTTTTATTTTAATCTTTTCCTAGGGATTACGCTTCTGGTTCAGAAAGGACTCAGGGCCTCCACATTATTCCCATTATTTGGGGTGACAGTTCTGTCTCCTGTTAGTGCCTTGGGGAAATACTGCATCATTTTCCTGATATCAACATCTTTGAAGCTAAAATATGTACACTGGCAATGATCAACTTTGATGCTAGTACAATTTCACAAACCCTGATCCTTTGCTAAGCAGTAGATAGTGTAACTGGCAAAAGAAGTGGAAGGAAGACTGGAACTCCTGGAACTACAGAGTATAAAGCCAAGAGGTCCTCCCATCTTTTCCCATGACCAACGCTGAATCATGTGCCTATGTTCTATTTAGAATCAATAATTGTTTCATCAGTAATGAATATCTACCATATGCTCTGGTAAATTTTCAGATAACATTATTAATTTTATTCTTACAACCATCCCATGCAGCAGGTATTAGTGTCTTATTATACTCATTTTCCTCTAATGAGAACATTTACATTCAGAAGAGTCAGATGACTCATCAAATTCACATAATCCATCTTCTGAGGCAAGAGCCGTTGCTCGTCTATCACACCACTTCCGCTTGTTCTCTCTACTCATAAATCTACCTCTGTGACCTTGCTGCTCAACATGTGATTCATGGACCAGTATCACCAACATCACTCAGGAGCTTGTTAACAATGCAGAGTCTCGGGCTCCAGCCAGTCCCATTGAATCAGAGCTTGCAATTACAACAGATTCTCGGGTAATCTGTACCCATGCTGAGATTTCAGCATCACCGCTTCGTGAATTATCTAAGACAGCTCAGAGTAGCTCCTGCTACAAAACCCCTGCAGCTTTAGTCTCTGTAGGACAAAGCTCTACGGCGGGAAAACTAATATTGACTCCCTGTGTCCAAGTTTCAAGTGTTAGAAGCAGCGTATCACAAGGTAATTTTACCTGGAAGGTAGTCCTTTATCACAAACCTTTAGAAAAAAAAAGTCACGTTTCCTTGGATTTAACTATTCAATTTAGCAAACATTTATCACTGTCTCTGGTGTGTTAGCTATTTCCCAAGGGAGGTGGCTGTCCATGACATCCTCCCTTTATTGGGATCTAGCTAACTCCTACTGGGCTGCTCTCAATGCAAAATATCAAAGTGTGACACTGTGTCCTTAAGTAGATCGTCCTTGGGATGTGGCTTGAAAGTTGCCTGGTTATAAAAAAGTTGCATTACTGCTCTCTTGGTGCTGCTTTCTTGGTTAATTCATTAAGTCAACAAACACTTAAAGAGTGCCCATAAGACTCTATAGAAGTGCACATCTGTACTTACTCCTGTGTTTCTATTCTAAAACATTTCTTGAAGTATTCTTCCAGAGGCAAAACTTTTTATATAAAAACTTATTTTTTAATACTGGTAATTTTACTATTGATTTCATGTCTAGCGGAACTCTTCCTCCAAGGATTTTTTAAATCTTTATTAACATTAATTTGGAAATCCTCTCCAAATCCAAAGGGGGATATGGACTTAGGAAATTAAAGCTGAAAATTAAGTCCCTTAGGACTTAATTTAGCTTGGATATTCTTCAAGATCTGCAGGGGAAAAAACACACAACAAATTGATAATAAAATTTAATGATTTTTCATTTGTCATGCCTCATATCAGTTAGAATGGCGATGTAAGCCTTTTATACAGGATCGCAGGGAGATTAATTACCACTAACTGTAATCTACGAACCTGCATATTTAAGGTCGCCCATTAATATTCTTGTGACACAATAGAAAAGTTAGCACCAAGGTTATTTATAAGGAATGTAGATTCTTTATGAAAAACTGCATTTCTGTGAATCTCTCAAGGGACTGATACTTTCAGGAAACCTTCATATTTTGCAATTTTGTTAGTATATGAGCACTGGGAAATGCAGCTGCTGGGGCAGACTGGCCATTTGCTGTGGGCTCTGCACTCTTGGGTGACTGCTTTTTCCATGGGATCCTTTGAGAGTCAGTCATTAGACACCAATAGAATGAGGCATGTACCGCCTTAACGGATATTTTACAATGCTTTTTACAAAAGCCCAAGAAATCGACATGTGATAATTTTGTTTCTGAAAGGGAGAGGAATAGTAGACATATTCATATAGAAAGAAGTAGAAGATATATTTCTTCTGTAGTCTCCCCTTTGCTCACACTTTATGAAAAATAGCATTTCTGTGAATCTCTCAAGGGACTAACTGACACTTTCAGGAATTTGTGAAATAGGTATGGCTTTGACACAGTAACTTACAAGACAGATAATTCATCCATATGATACTCTCCTTGGTCATACAGTTACCACATGAGAACTGAACTTCATTTCAACCTGTTGCTGAATAGCATCCCTTCTCATATTTACATTATGGCCCATGTTTCTCTGATACTTATCCCATATTAACAAACAGGGGTAAGCCCAGCCGGTGGGGCCCACTGACTTATGAACCAGGAAGTCATGGTTTGCTTCTTGGTCAGGTCAGGGCACATGCCTGGATTGCTGGCTCCATCTCCAGTAGGGGGAGTGCAGGAGGCAGCTGATGAATGATTCTCTCTCAGCAGTGATGTTTCTATTTCTTTTTCCTTCTCCATTCCTCTTTGAAAGCATTCCCCCCCCAGAGCATGGCTTTCAAACCATTTCCTTATATAAAAATATTCATTAATATCCTACTGCTTACAGGTAGACTCATAGTTCAAAACCCTCTATGATTCAATTCTGACCAACGTTTAAACATACTCAGGTATCCACTAGTCCAGCTAGACTTGGTGGACTTTGACATCTTTTCGACAGGACCTAAGAGATCACCTACTCTTTCTCAGCTGACTGTACCTTAAAACTATGGAGAATGCTTTTCAAAAGACCCTCCTGTTCTGAGGTTGGGAATATGACAGTCATCCAGATTTGAGAATTATGGATATAACCTAACCTTTTTGGCTTACAGGAATGGAAACTGAGATTCAGGGGGTCTCCGTGACTTGCCCCAGTCCCAAGCACAAAGGAAGGCCTCCCCCAAGACTGTGCTTCTCAGCCAGGCACTTTTGCCTGCCACTTCACAGGTGACTTGCACCCTTCTGCTTCCCCAGGAAGCCTTCCCTCACAGCATGATGGCCTCATCAGAGCTCTTATACATGTAACAAAACCAGAATCCACACATATGCTAACTTTTTTATATTTTGCTTTTTTTTTTTTTTTTTGTATCTCCATAACAAAATAGGTGGTAGGGGAATCACCCTTAGAAGCCCTATCCTGGCCTCCAAGGGGGGCAGATGCTCTTTGTTCTTCAGCTCAACATTCTAAGGAGTAACTGGGCCCCAGATTATTTTTCTCTTCCAAGGTCCTGGCAGGCACAGCATGTGAAGGGTCCCAACACCGTCCCCTGTGGAAGGGTACAAGCCTGTGTATCAGTGAACATGCCAACCCGGCAAGTTTTTCAAGCTTCATGTTTCCCTACGTAGTTTGCTGCACATGTACTCTCTGCTAAGAACAGAGTGATTCCTTTGCACCATTTATTTTAAGTCCCCTTAAGTGGTATGAATTAGGCATAATTACCTTTATTTTAAATGCTAGCAATCACCACCCCAACAACACAAAACTGAGGTTTGGAGAGCTCAAGTGGTTTGCGCCCAGCTCACAGCTACTCTAACACCAGGCCCATGGGCAGTCCCCACTCCACACTTTTGTATCCACTCTCTCAAATGCTGTGCAGTCTGTCTGTGACCAGTTTTAGATCCCTTCATAGACAGGACTCATGTCTTATTCATCTTACTTCTCCTATCCCAGTGATCTGCACATAATAGAAATTCAATAATTGCTAAATTATTTTTTAAAAGCCATGGTTTTACTATTTTCTTTAGTTCTAGATTTTTTTTTTTTTTTGGTAAATCTCCTGAAATACATTTCCCAATATTCTAATAAAAATTTGATAGCTGAGGATAATATAATCCATTGTATAGCTCTCTTTCTATACCTCATTCAGTATTATAGAAGTGATTCTAAGGAAGGTAGAAGTACCCAAGGCTTGGACGCATTAAAAAAAAAAATTACAAATTTAGTGTCCATTTATTGAGCACTTCTTACTTACCAAGCACTACTAAGTGGCTTTTCTACCTTAAGTCTACATAATAGTTAAAGCACAGACTCAAAAACCAGGACTGAGTTTGGACTCTATTTCTACCATTTGCTAGCTGTGTTTCTTTAGGCAAATTATTTAACCTCCCTGTGTCTCAGGCTCACAGTAGGTACTATATATATTTTGGCTTTTATTAACTCACTAGAGGCCTGGTGCACAAAATTCATGAACGGAGGGGGGATTCCCTCAACTCAGCCTGCACTCTCTCCAATTGGGAACCTGTTGTGGGATGTGCAATTGCCAGTTTAGACCTGATCAGGCCTGGCAGTCAGCTATTCCTCTCACAATCTGGGACCACTGGCTCCTAATTCCTCACCTGCCTGCCTGCCTGATTGTCCCTAACTGCTTCTGCCTGCCAGCCTGATCACCCCTAACTGCCCTCTCCTGAAGGCCTGATGTCACCCCCAACTGCCCTCCTCTACTAGGCAATTTGGTTCTGATTGGTCAGTTCCTATGCCAGTGTCAAAAGCTTCACCTCCTAGGCAGCTATTGACTCCCCACAGCACCCAGATATGATTCTAATTAGTTGGTTTCAATGCCAGTCAGTGTCAAAAGCTCCGCCTCCAAGGCAGCCATTGGTTCCCTCAGCAACCACCTTTGGTTCTCATTGGTCAGTTTCTATGCTAGTCAGAGTCAGAAGCTCCGTCTCCTAGGCAGCCATTGGTTTCCCACATCACCCACATTTGATTCTGATTGGTTGGTTCCTATGCCACTCAGCATCTTCAGGCCTATCTCTGGGCCTGATCAAGAGGCAGGGCTTAAAGGAAGCCCCCAAGGAGGCCAGGAGAGAAAGAAAAGCTTGGCTGCTGAAGATCAGAAAGAAAGGGGGAGAGAAAGAGAGAGGTAAGTACACTGATTGACAGTTTCCACTGAGGCTGCAAATCAGACCCTGACTCACTTTCTGGGTTTCAGCCACCTGAGCAGTCAGTGTTGGGTCACCAGCCTGAGCTGGGCAAACCAACTCTGACTTCCAGATGGTCTGCATTTGGTCGCAGGCTCAGTCCCTTCCCAAACCCAAGGCTTTAGGCTTGGGAAGTGCCTCCTCCCACCCCTGCCCCACCCCTCCGATTGAGGCTTGGCCTCTTCGATAGCTGGCTGGGAGTAACCTGGGTGCCAAGGATGTTCCCAGAACCCAGATATATATGCAAATTAACCACCATTTTTGTTGGGTTAATTTGCA
This sequence comes from Lasiurus borealis, assembly GCA_004026805.1. NCBI lineage: Eukaryota > Metazoa > Chordata > Mammalia > Chiroptera > Vespertilionidae > Lasiurus > Lasiurus borealis. The sequence continues at coordinate 13,882 of PVJN01029708.1, forward strand.
TACTCACTCTGATTGGCTGTGGGCATAGCAGAAGTACAGTCAGTTTTCATAAGATTTAATGTTTCTAAAAATCACCCATTAAAATCTATCTCTCCCTTCTTTAAAATTAATTTTTAAAACAAGCAGAATGTGGTGTTTTTGAAATTCCCTCAAAAGTAATATGCTTTCACATTTTAAACCAGTCACAAAAAAATTAGGTTAGATATCAGAGTGATATTAGATATCTGATATATAACATGATAACCATCAGTAAGTACACCAAGAAACAGCACTGTACGAAGTATAAAACAACACCAGTAACAAACAGAGGCATTATCCTGGAAACCTCATTCCAAGGCAAACACCTACTTGTCAGCCCACAGTTTAGAATCCACTCAGCAGATGGTGAACCCACCTAAAGCAGTGTGTCTTCATTGTTAAGGGTGATGGCTAAGGGCAGGAAAGAATCAGGAGCAATTTTGAGACTCTTCTTCGGCCAAGCCAGGAAAGCTTCTTAGAAAAGAAAGGCTTAAGAAATTATTTCCAAGTAAAAAGGTATAACAAAAGAGGCGGACAATTTCAGATAGAATGGAACTCTTTAATAACGGGAATTACCTATGTATTCTGACAGCACAGACTACCCCTGGGCCAGCAGGGGGCAGTGGTAAAACTTCCCAATGCATTTGCTTTGGATCTATAAGAAGCTATTTAGGGAAATCAGTAGCCCATTGTCAATGTGAACCCCATCTACAAAGAGCTACTCTGTTATCCATTTACACTGAATTGACAGGTCCATTCGAAAGGGGGAAATAGGGAAAGAACATGTACCTCTGAATTGACCAAGCATGTGATTAAGGTAATCAAATCCACAGGCTGTTTCTCTGAATTCAATGGAAAAAGCTTGAATGAAGGAATTTGTAACTGGTAAACACATTGATCAAGTCAACCTCAGTACATACCCCATCCACTTAGCCATGCACACACTTCTGTGGAATTAAAGGGCCACGGGTTCCCTTAGGAAACTCATGTATCACTAAGGATCCTGAGGACAGTCAGAGCTTCTGTTAGGGGTTCCACTGGCACTGATGGAACTGTCAGGGACACCTGGATAGGTGAGGGAACTAGGTGGGAGTAAGATTGCTCCAGGGTTAAGTAATATCTCTTACCCTCAGCATCCTGCACTTCCTTATCTCCCAAAAGAGTCACCAGCTGACAAATGATTATCTTCCATGACCTAAAATATTCTATCTTCACTTTCCCGGGAATCAATAGTTCTCAAATTTTAGTGCTTAAAAATAATTATGTGGCAAAATGCAGGATGCCAGGCCTAAGATCCAGTAGGTCCTGGGTAGGGCCCTGGAATGAGCATTCTTTCAAAAAATATATATTGATTTCAGAAAATTAGAAACATCAATGATGAGAATCATTCATCAGCTGCCTCCTGAAGTGCCCTACTGGGGATTGAGCTTGCAACCCAGGCATGTGCCTTGACCAGGAATAGAACTCTAACCTCCTGGTTCATGGGTTGGCACTCAACTACTGAACCATACTGTCTGGGTCAGTATTCTTCTTCTTTAATATATATATATATATATATATATATATATTTTTTTTTTTTTAAATTGACTTTTTACAGAGAGGAAGGGAAAGGAATAGAGACTTAGAAACATCGATTAGCTGCCTCCTGCACACCCCCTACTGGGAATGTGCCCGCAACCAAGGTACATGCCCTTGACCGCAATTGAACCTGAGACCTTTCAGTCCACAGACTGATGCTCTATCCACTGAGCCAAACCAGTTTTGGCTGGGTCAGTATTCTTAATAAGCCCCTCAGGCGATTCTGTTGAAGATGGTCTTTAGTCTGTGCTTTGACATTGACTACCATGAGGGATTTGCCTGATCAATTGATCCTTGATGTAAGGCTAAATGCTACAGGATTAAGAACACTTAAAAAGAGAGAGAGAGAAAAAGAAGACCTCTTAGGACAATCTGAGCCAAAGATAAAGGTCACAGTGGCCAGCTGATCGATACCTCTGGATGGCCAACGATGTGGGGAGGCTAGAGGTGAAGGGGTACACTGGGGAATACTGCAATGGGAAGAGGCAGTTTCCCCTCTCATACAAGCTCTGCTGTGAATGTCCTCTAGTTTGCATCCAAGTCCTAGCTCCTCTGCTATCCAAATAGTCATCATCTACACTAATAAAATAGAAACATGCAAATTAACCATCACTCCACTACACCAAGCCACACCCACCAGCCAATCAGAGTGAGTATGCAAATTAACCCATCAAAGACAGTGGATAAATTTGCATATGCAGGTGGATTGGGCAGGCATGGCCTGCCTCTGGTGGTCAGGGCCCATCAGGGGCTGGTGGAGGCCTGGAGGGCAGTGCCAGTTGGTGGCAAGGTACCAGTCCATCAGGGCTCTGGGAAGCAGGGTAGGCAATGCCAAACTCCACCAGCAGGGTCCAGGTCCATCGCTGCCCCAGGGTGGAGCAGCCAGGCCTGCTTAGCTACTCCTGTGGGGCCCTAGGAACATTGTGCCCTGGGGAAGCATGGCTGGGCCTGCTTAGCCACTCTCATGAGGTCCCATGAACATCACAGGCATGGGGTTGCTGGCCACAGATTCATGTGGGCCTCTGGCCACAGATTCACAGCTTCCTGGAGACCTACTCTACCAGGCTACCCGTTGGCCATGTGGGTGGGCCACAGGGTACCCGTTCAAGATGTGACACAGAAAGGAGGTACAGGAGGAAGTCCAGAGAATGGGATGTGGGGGTTCAAGACTCACTTCCTTTGGGCTTTGTCCTTCCTGGTCTTGGTTCTTTTCTTGCAGGCCTGGAGCCCAAGCACTGCAGGAGAGAGGGATGGATGAAGCCGAATGTGGAAGAAGAGGTGCGAGGCCTGACTGTGGGGCTGCCTGAGGGGTGGATCCAGGGCAAGTACCACAGCTTTGGCCAAGTGGCTGGCCAGGAGGCAGGTGTTCCAAAGGGTGCTGAGCAGTGCCTTACCATCCCTCTATGAGGACACCCCACACAGGCGCTGCCTGTGCCAGAAGGCTCTGGATGACATCTGCAAATGCTACTGCAACCTCTAACATTCTGGGCAAAGAACTGACCGTGTGCCCTTCTGGGTACCAGGTTTGCTAGGAGTGTACTGTCACTAATGCCAAAGGCAAAAACCTGGTGAGGCGGGGTACACCAGAGGGGGCTCTGGCTGGGGCAGAGGACTAGCAGACAGGGATCTACCTCACCTGCAGAGAGCGAGGTTCTGCAGTGGCCTTAAGACACAGGTGGGCCTGACCAGGGGTCAAGGGGCATGGAAAGACACCGGGGCAGAGGGGTGTAGACCCGCAGCCCTGAAGCAGGGGTTGAAGGGCAATGCCACCTCAGTAGAGGGGTGCTGCACTGCAGGGTACCAGACTGATTGACGTAATTCAGAGAAGCTCCCAGTGCTAACTGGCCTTGCCCAGGTGGTCTTTGCACTTCAGAGGCAGAGAATCCTGCTCCCACCCTGACCCAAAAGCAAACCTGTGCTTCCCTGCCCCACAAAAGAGCATGTGTAGGCGGTGAGTGCGAAGCCTTCCACCTACTTGGAGAAGGGGAGGCAGTAAAGAATGTGGACAGGAGTTTGGGGAAAGAATGTGGAGCGTCGGCAATGAAGAGGTGCTTGAGAAAGAGGCTCAGAAGCCTAATAAAGGTTTGTTGTTTGCCCAGCGGCTGCCCCTTAGGAAGGGCAGAAGGAATGGCTCTGAGGGCTCCCTGTGTGCTGAGTCAAGTTCCACAGCCAACTGGAATTGGCAGCAGTTTCCTGGTCTGTAAAATGGATTAAGCCTGTCCCAGTGCCTTCACTGAGCTTTGATGGCCAATTGAGATATAATATAAGGAAAATGAGGGAAGAAGTGAGAAAGAAAAGGAAAGGCAAATAACACAAAAGAAAGACTGGAAGGGAAGGAGAAACAAAGATGGCGGCATGGGTGAACACCTACACTGCTGCTTCACACAACAATTTCAAAATTACAACTAAAAGAATGGACATCATCCAGAACCACAGGAAAGCTGGCTGAGTGGAAATTCTACAACTAGAAGGAAAGAGAGGGGCTCATGCAGACTCAGTGGAGCTGCAAAAAGCTGAGGTGTGGAGACGCGTGTGTAGAGAGGATGGGCGGTGGAGTGCCTGCCTGGCTTCCTCTAACAGGAGGGAAACTGAAATTCCTGACTGCACTGAACCCTAGTTCCGACTGCACTGAGCCCCATTTCTGGAGGAAATCAGGCATGTAGGCAAGTAGTTAGGAGCCAGTGGTCCCGGATTGTGAGAGGGATATCTGACTGCAGGTTTAAGCCTGATCCCAAACCTGCAGTTGGACATACCCTGAGGGGTCCCAGATTGGAGAGGGTGCAGGCTGGGCTGAGGGACACCTTCCCCAGTGCATGAATTTCATGCACCGGGCCTCTAGTATATAAATAAAAAGCTCCTAGTATGCTGCAAGCAAAATTCCACTCTCTTAAGTTTCCCCCAGAGAACTTCCAAAAGGCTAAAATTCCTGAGAAGGGGTTCCTGGAACCAATAACATCTTCATCATTGATTCCATAAGAGAAACATCAAGTAGAAAGTAGATCTTGTTCATAATGTGCAAATCTTGCCATTAAACATTTGTAGTTTCACAGGGAATTTCCCCTTCAGTTCTATAGCAGTGAGACAGCTTCTCTGGTGTGTTAAGTAAAAACATTTGCACCATCTCACTTTCCTGGCTCTGTCTCAAGGACAGATATTTAGCAAAAGCAAATAAAACTTCACCACGTTTTCTTTAAGTAATTAAGGACCTGTTAAGTGTCAATTTAGAAAACTTCCTGGACTCCTGTCTAAAATCTCATGACACATTCATTTAAACTGAAAGCAGATGCTTGCTTTGAAAAAGTATTGACATTTTGGGAGAATTTAGGAAATGCCAGTAACAGAAATAAATGGATTTGGCAATCTACTTAGCAGTAGTACAATTTCCCATTAACCACAGTTGTGAGTTTAGAGTGCGGGGCAGCTCTTTTAATTTCTATTTCTTTGTTAGGGTGTTTGTTGTTGTTGGATCCAAAATCTGACACCTTTCACAAAGGAAAAGGCGCATTTTTTTTTTTTAATGTGGTGGTGGGGATGAGGGGCTGATAGACTTAGCAGCTCTTCTGAAAAACTGAATCAAGAAAGTCAAGTTGTAACTGTCCAACTGAAATGATCTTTTCTTTGTTTTTCTTTAATCCTCGCCTGAGGATATTTTTCCATTGATATGTAGAGAGGGGAAGGGAGGGGGGAGGTGTCCCCCACACAAGCCCTGATTAGGGCCTTGGCCAGGAGGAGCAGTAACGTACCTGCCCTTGACCGGAATTGAACCTGGGACCCTTCAGTCCGAATGCCAACGCTCTATCTACTGGGGTACACCAGCTAGAGTGAGAGATGATCTTTTCAAGCATACATTTTTCTGAGGCTCTACTACTATCTGTCCTGTACAATAAATGTTTAAAAATTGGATCATCCTCTCTGTAGCCTCTTTTATGATTAAGTTTACTGAGCTCATCTCTGGGTGATGCAATGGAAATATTGCATCTAGGTTACTGGCGTTCACCTAGCGTTTCTGCTTGACTTTTTACGGAAGCCACACAGCACTGTCTGGAAGACTGATTCATAGTGTGTGGTGGTGGTCAAGAATGAATCTTTTTCTTGAACACACTCAGCATTAAGTAGGCCACCTTCCTTCCCTCCAGGGTGGGTTTGCAGGATCAGATTCAGGCACTTGGGCAACAACGGGAGGCAGCTGGGATGCCCGCCTGTGTGGCGTGAGTGGTCAGGCTTTGGTTGTCTTGAATACCTGTGTCCCAGCTGAACACGGAGGAGATGGAACGATGGAAAGTTCTGATGTTGTCTAGTCACAGGGAAGCAGAGACGGAGACATGGCTCACGTGAAGACAGGGCACAGGTAGGTTCTGAGGATGTGCTCCTCCTGAGTCCCCTCCTTCGCTCTTGATGCTCTTTGTCATCAGCTCAGAGCTGCCACTGCCCTGAACCCCAGAAGCAGGATGCATGTCCCATGGGGGCCTTGCTCCTGCATGTAGGGAGCCAGCTCTGAACCACAAGTACCTGGAGGTGGGCTGGGAGTAGATGGGATAATGGTCCCAGGCCAGCATCTCTTCAAAGTGCAGGCAAGTATTTATATAAGTTCAGTTCTTCAGGGATTTGAAGGAAGGTATGGAAATAATGCTCTTAGGCTGGGACCTGAAGGAGAGGGTAACTGAGAATAGCCTGATTTGGCCAAGGTTTATTTACCCCTCAGATAAAGGGCCACGTGGAAGGTACAGTTGAAGGCACGTCCCTGGTTTTAGGCTCAGGCTGACGGCTGCCTAAATCCTGACTCTGCCCTCACTAGCTGTGTGACTTGGGATAGATGCTCCATCTCCATGAACCTCAGTGGCCCAGTTTGTGGAATGTACACGTGAATCTCTACCTCCCCAGCTTCCTGTGGGGGTGAAATAAATGCTCACCGGCAGTGAGCTCATTAGAGCTTCTGGCACATGGGCCGATGCAGGAAATGCTAGGTCCACGGGCTCTCCCCACCCCCGCCTCCAGAGTCCCACCTGGAATTACTACGGCAGCCTCACTGATTGCTGTCTTAGCAAAGGCAAGATGTTGTGCTAATGCAAGGACTGCTTCTGAAGACAAAAGGGACTTGTACATTCCTTTTTGTTCTTCTCCTGACACTTCAGTCAAGAGATCAAAAACGTGTAGTCATCGTTAAAACCACGGGTTCTTGCCGCTCCATGGCTTAATAGCATCACCCAGTCCTAGCCCTTATTTCGAGCTAGAGTGAACAGAAACTCAAGGAGATTGAATATTGCCTTAAGACCTGCTCATCTGCAGGGGAGGAAAATGTATTCCCTACATCTCATTCATAATTAATTTTATACTAAGAAGTTCAGCTTCAAATTAGAAGTGAGAAATTATGTCCCTGGGCTAGTAATGATTAAAAATCGCTAAAACTTATTTCATCTTTATCGGGGGCTAGGTCCTATGTTAAGTACTTCCATGCATTATTGTGTTTAGTACGTACAAAAGATGTAGTTACTAGTATTATTTCCATGTATAAACGAGTAATGGGAGGCAATGCAAGTGAAGTCGTTTTCCTAAAGTTGCAGGCTACTACATGGGAAGCTGAGAGGCAAATTCACTGAGGCCTACAGCTGCTGGGCCCGCCGTGAGTGTGGCAGAGGGGACAGGTTCTTGAGCCAGCAGGAGCATTCTGTGATTTGTCATTCAATTGTCAGTCACTAGTGCTCTTTTCACTTGGAGAAGGAGAGGCAGCAGAAAGGTGGAGGGCAGAGAGCCCAGCAATATGACCAGTGGTCAGGTGACAACATGGTGGGCCTGCTCGAGGGAGGGGATTTTGGGAGGGAGGCTGGCAGAATTGGTGAGGGGGTCACGAAGAAGGGAAGAAGCCATTGAGTCAAGCTTCACCTCTCCAGACAGACTCTGTGGGCCACAGGCAGGTATGGGGCTGAGGCACCACACAGACCAGCCCTTTCTCTTCCTGTCCTTCCGCTTCTCCTCCTGGACTCTCCAGCAGTTTTAGGTCTGAAAGCCTTTAAGTAATCTCTAACAACTTATGTTCCACATTCAGTCTCCATGTCAGGGAGAGCTGAATTCCTACAGGATTTAAGATTGAAAGTTGAGGTGCCTGGTCCCCTAAAGTAAGATGATATGTGCAAGAAGAAATTTCCAGTGGTTACCCTAATTTCTATTTCTTTTGAAAAAATATAGTTTTATTGATTTCAGAGAGGAAGGAAGAGGGGTAGGTAAAAACATTAATAATAAGAGAGAATCATTTATTGGCTGCCTCCTGCACGCCAATCAGGGGATGGAGCCACAACCAGGCATGTGCCCTTGACCGGGAATCAAACCTGGACCTCCTGGTTCATAGGTCCATGCTCAACTACTGAGCCAAATTAGCAGGGAACCCTCATTTCTCTTTTAATTGATTTGTACCTTCTTTAAGCTACATTTCTAGTCATGAGTTGTTCCAAGTCATTCCCTAGCACAGGATAAGGGGACTAGTGTGCAGATGCAGCCAGTAAAGATGATGAGGGCTAAGGAAAGATGATGAGGGAAAGTCCTGGATGATGACAAGTGCTTTTCCAGACAGAGGAGCCTGCTGAAAACTCCTGTCCCTCACAAAGCAGACCAGCCTGTTCAGTTACGCTGTCAGAAATATGTATGCAAGGAAAGAAAATGATGACAGTTCATTTTCTTCAAGGGAATGTAAACAAAACCAGGGGATCCTTAAAGCATGCCTCCAGAATAGCGCCTCCTGTGCAGGGCTGTCTCCTGGCCTCAGCAGGGTTTATTTACTGCAGCCATCAGGGTCAAGAGGAATGAGAAGAGGGACCTTTCCTTGCAAACCACTGTGTGGACTTAAAACAATGTACTCATGTTTCAGCATGAATGAGCAGAATTTTGGTAGGGGAGAGATAATTACAAAAATATTTTCATAATTAGCAATGTGTTTATATACAAATAACTCCCAAATCCTGAGGAAGTAGGTAAACATTTTCAAAATTTCCCAGATAACTCTGTTTTGTAAGAGCAAATTGATCATACCTCCTGTACACCCACAAACCATGCCCACCAGCCATGCCCACCAGCCAATCAGAGTGATTATGCAAATGAACCCAACCAAGATGGCTATAGCAACAGAGAGAGCAGGAGGGAGGCTTGGGTTGCCCCTAGTTATGGAGGAAGCCAAGCACCCAGGCCTCTGCTTAAGGCAAAAACAGTTTCAATGGTTGTGCAGCAGAAAGCTTGGCTCTGCTCTAGGCTACAAAGTTTCAATTGTAGAAGATAAATAAATCCCAGATACCAGTGCCTCAGCTTGGTTGCTGGGGGGACATGGCTGGCCTGCAAACCACCACAGGCCCCTCACCTAGGCCACCCCATGCCTCAAGGGAACACCCACCCAGATCTAGGACACCCTTCAGGGCAAACCAGCTAGCCTCCACCTGTGCACCAGGCTTCTATCCTATCTAATAAAAGAGTAATATGCAGATTGACCATCACTCCAACACACAAGATAACTGTTGCCATGTGGTCAAAAGATCCTGCCCCTATGTGGACACAAGATGGCCACTACAAGATGGTCAGCAGGGGAGAACAGTTGGCAGGGACCATGCCTGCAAGGGAGGGCAGTTGGGGGTGATCAAGCTGGCAGGGGAGGGAAGTTAGAGGTGACCAGGCCAGCAGAGGAGGGAAGTTGGGGGTGACTGGGCCTGCAAGGAAGGGCAGATGGGGTGTGGGGGACCCAGGCGTGTATGGGAGGGCAGTTAGGGGTGACTGGGCCTTCAGGGGAGGGCAATTAGGGATGACCAGGGCCACAGGGGAGGGCAGTTAGGGGCAAACAGGCTGGCAGGGGAGTGGTTAGGGGGTGGTCAGACTGGCAGGCAGAAGTAGTTAGGAGCAACCAGGAATGCAGGCAGATGAGCAGTTAGGAGCCAACAGTCCTGGATTGTGACAGGGATTCCATATTGGAGAGGGAGCAGGCTGGGATGAAGGACACCTCCCCCTCCCACCTGCCCCTAATGCACAAATTTCATGCACTGGGCCTCTAGTAAGATTATAAAAATGAGAATAAAACATATGTCAGATGAACTACAAGAGTTCTCGCTTTAAAACCTTTGTAATGTGTTTTTCAAATGTAATTTGCAAATGTGTATTTCTTGTTCACCGGTAAGGTCTCAGTTTGGCCCAGCCTCTGGTTTCACACAACATAGAAGAGGAGAAGAAAAGGAGGAAGGTGGCAGGACTGTGGAAAGTCCTAGATGCCATGGCATTTGGACTGCACGTGTGTCTGTAGTGCAAAATCGACGAATTTCTCAGGTGTCCTAAACTTAAAGGAAGGGTGGAAGAAGAGTAGATATTGGAAACAGAAGAGAAAAATAATGTGTTGTAATACAGCAATGAACTAAGGAGTTGCAAAAGCACTGGGAGGCGGTCAACAGTATCACATTCTTCACTTCGGAGAAATCAAGAAAAATGAGAGCTGAGAGAACCTTGGAAATTCATAGCTGATGTTCAAGACCGCAGCTCTGCTGGAATGCCGAATGAACAGGTGGGAGGGAGGAGGAACACCATGTGCTAAGCATTCCTCCTGTCAATTTGATCAGAGAAAGGAAGGGGTTAGGAGAACAACTGGCGAGAGTAGCTAAACCCAGAAAGGGTCCATAGGGTCATAAGTTTGGAATGAGAAGAATCTGAAGACTCCAGAGAGAACTCCTGATAATGGATGGGAGGACAGGAAAGAAACAGAATCAATAACACATGTGGGTTTTACATTAATGATTACCGAGGGCTGAAATAAAAAAACACTAACAACACCAAATGTTAGGGTGTGAAGCAGAGGGATCGCTCACTATTGTTGGACTGAAATGTGGTACAATTACTTTAAAGAACTGTTTGGCATTTTCTTAAAACATGAAAGATACAAATATACATAATTCTACTCCTAGAGATTTACCATAAAAATGAACATAAAATACTGGGATGTGAATATTCACAACATGGATATTCATAATAACTCAAACCTGTAAACAAACCAAGTATCCATGCATAAAAAATTACAAAGTTCTTCATGTATATACAATAGGATACTACTGAGCATTAAAAAATGTAACATGTAAAAACTTGGATAAGCCTCAAAAACTTACGCTAAGAAAACTATCTAAACAGCAAAAAGGTACACAGTAAATGATCACCTGTAAATGAAGTTATAAAACAGCAAAAAGGTACACAGTAAATGATCACCTGTAAATGAAGTTATAAAACAGGCTTTATGGTGAAAAAAGAAAAATCAAAATAATGATTAGAGAATCCAAGGTGGTGGCATAGGTAAATACCTACACTGCTGCCTTGCACAACCATTTCAAAACTACAACTAAAAGACAGAACAGACATCATCCAGAACCACAGGAAAGCTGGCTGAGTGGAAATTCTACAACTAGAAGTAAAGAGAGGGGCTCATAGAGACCCAGAGGAGCTGCAAAAAGCTGAGGTACAGAGAAACAAGCGTGGAGAGAGTGGGTGCCAGAGAACATGGCTGGCTTTCTCTGGCAGGAGGGAAACAGAGACTCTCAATGGTATTGAACCCCTTATCCTATGACACTAAACCCCAGATCCAGCCGAAACTCATACGGGGGGAGCTTGGACTGTGAAAAGGGAGAAGTGCACGGAAATTTAGGGGAGTTGCAAAAGATCAGAAGTCTGGTTGTGCGCACGGCACTGCGCGCAGAGCACCAATTGCTGATTGTGCTACTGGCTTTCACGAGTGGTCAGGAGACAGACCCTCCCAACTGCGTCACTTCTAACTCCACTAAACCCCAGTTTCGGGTGAAACACTGGGGACCCAGACTCATATGGTCCTGGAGCACAGGGGAGCCGGAGGGGCAGCAGTCTAGAGGCACTGGGAGAGAGTGCGTGCGCACACAGGGACTGCTCCAACGATTACCCAGTCACATGAGACTCAGGGGCCGTGGAGAGTGGGGCTGATCTGAAGGCAAGGCAGTCCCTTAAACCCGAGACTCCACCCATCCCAAGCTCAACAGAGGCTTGCAGTTTTGCAACTCTTGTATCATAAGGCTGAATCCAACACAGAAGTTCTCCCAGCATAGTGAAAATGCCGAGACAAGGGAAGCGATCACAAACGAAAGAAATGGAGGAAAACAAACAACTGGATATAGAGTTCAAAACCACGCTTATAAGGTTTTTCAATAATATCCTAGAAAAGTTGGATAAAGTTAACGCTACCCAAGAGGAGATGAAAAAGAACCAACTAGAGATGGAAAAGGTCCAACTAGAGATGAAAAAGGACCAACTAGAAATTAAACATACACTGACTGAAATAAAAAATATTATACAGAGTCCTAACAGCAGACCAGAGAAAGGCAAGAATCAAGTCAAAAATTTAAAATATAAAGAATCAGAAAACACTCAACTGGAAAAGCAAGAAGAGAAAAGAATCCAAAAATTTGAAGATAATGTAAGGAGCCTCTGGGACAACTTCAAGTGTACCAACATCAGAATTGTGGGGGTGCCAGAAGAAGAGAGAGAGCAAGATACTGAAAACCTATTTAAAGAAATAATGACTGAAAACTTCCCACATCTGGTAAAAGAAATAGACTTA